>JAJJMC010019063.1:3378513-3446714 GCA_023531435.1 Papaver californicum
GAATTTATTACGGTTGGGTTTAGTAATCGTACCCAACCGTAAGTGGTCCTGTTAACTGTTTTTTGATTTTCAATATACTCCAAATTGGGTTTAAAACACAACTTTGTAACTTATCCCTCTATTGTAATAGATTTAAAGTAGTACATTAAAGGAAAAAACAAAGGAAACGAAATACAATAGATCATTGGATGATTACACTTAAACACTTAAAGATAATGGCGATAATCAAACACCCGACTTGTTTCCATAATACGATAGCAATCTGTATGCTTGAACTCCTCCCCATATTTGATTCTATATTGCTCCATAGCCAACACATGCTGAAAAAAACAAATCAATTATAAGTTTGAATTTTAGAAATCTATTTTTAATTAACGATTTATTAATCGACAAACTTAATCTTTCCACACCGTTCTTGTAGGGATTTTCTTCGAATCTCATTTGCTTTTCCAGTTTTAAGTTGTTCATTTGTCGATACAACGTCTCTAACCGTCTCTTGATGGCTCTCCACGTCCTATGATTTACATTCCCCTCTAATGCCGCAAACATTCGAAATACCCGCTTCCACCATTCTTCGGTATCTTGACCCTCATACCAATTTTCTTGTGAAACAACGTTGTTATTGTTGTTATAGAAGGCTTTATCGTAAGCATGCTCTAGCATCGTATGCCACGCTCGAACAATTGCAACATCTTCATCATTCGTGTATGTGTTTACCATTTTTAGTGGTTGAAAGGGTATGGTGAGAATAATGAGAAAGTCTTGAATTATAATGAGAATGAAAGGGATAGAGAATAATGTGAAAGTGACAAGTAAAGGTTTCTTTTTATAGGGAAAAAGGAACCAACGGCTAGATTTTTGAAACAAAAAATCTGTTGGAATTGTGTACTTTAAGGAGACGGAAATTCAGACATTTTGAGAATCCCGTAGAATTTACGGTTGGGTTTTGAGGTGAAACCCAACCTTAATGTAGTTGGGGTGTTTCTCAATTTATTTACGGTTGGGTTTAGTAATCGCCGTAAAATTATTTTTATAGTGAAATGTAGTTACGGTTGGGTTTAGTCACCGAACCCAACCGTAACTTGTAGTGTTAGTAATAGTGTACATTTTACCATATTGTTACGGTTGGGTTTTGCCTTGAAACCCAACCGTAACCTAGTTGTGTTGTTTGTACAATTTTTGTTACGGTTGGGTTTAGTAATATAACCCAACCGTAAATATGAATGTTTGTAGTATGGATTGTAGTTACGGTTGGGTTGAGTCATGGAAGCAAACCGTAAAAACAGTTTTTAAGACAAAATTAGTTATGCTTGGGTTTAGTTCATTTTCTTATCAAATACCAGAGTTGTTAAAAACCTTATTTTTAACATTAAAGGTAAAACTAAAGGAAACGAAATACAGTAGATCATTAGATGATTACACTTAAACACTTAAACACTTAATCATAACGGCGAAACTCAAGATAGAAACTTTGTTCCAAGATACGATAGCAATCTGTATGTTTGAACTCCTTCCCATATTTGATTTTATACTGCGCCCTAGCCATGACATGCTGAAAAAAATAAATCAATTATAAGTTTCATTATTTTTAATAAAATTTTAAAGAACGATTTATTAATTGACACACTTACTCTTTCCGCATTGGTTTCGTCGGGAAATGCTTCAACTCTCATTTTCATTTCCAGTTTTAGGTTTTCCATTTCTTCATACAACGCCTCAAAGCCTCCCTTGATGGTACTGCACGTCCTCTGATATCTATTCCCGTGTAATGCCTCAAACATTTCAAACACACGCTCCCACCAAGAATCGTCCTCCTGACAGTCAATCCAATTTTCATCTATAACAACGTTTCTATTGTTGTTATAGAAGGCTTTCTCGTAAGCGTGGTTTATCATCGTAACCCACGCTCGAACAATTGCAACATCTTCATCATTCGTGTATCGAACCATTTTTAATGGTTGAAAGGGTATGGTGAGAAAATGAGTTGGAAAGTCTAGAATTATAATGAGAATGAAATGGATAGAGAATAATGAGAAAGTGACAAGGAAAGGTTTCCTTGTCACTTTCAAAAATTTCCCAACGACTAGATTTTCAACCGTTGGAATTGTTTTTTTTGTGTCACTTTTGAGGATAATTTACGGTTGGGTTTTGGAATGAAACCCAACCGTAACAAACTTGTGGCTTAGAAACCAACCGTAAATTTGGGTGTTGTAAAGTTATATTACGGTTGGGTTTTGGCTTAGAAACCAACCGTAAAAAAAAATTTTAATGTTAGAAACCAACCGTAAATTTTGCGGTCCCACCAAACTTCTCCCGTAGTGACCGCAGCAATATTTTCTTGCTCATGGATTGACCTTTCTTCTTTGACATCCCCGGTTTATCTCCACTCACCAATTTAAATTCCGATTCAGCTTCGGTCTTCTCCCATCCAAGTGTTTCTTTGACAAGTGCATAAATATCACTCCAGGACATGTTGTTGTCAAAACCCTCAAACACAGATTTACCTTCCACCTCCAGCCCAAGAATTGATTGGACATCATCCGGCGTTATAGTCATCTCGCCGAATGGGAGATGAAACGTATCGGTTTCAGGCCAATAAAGTTCCCTGAAGGCTGCGCATACGACACTGTCATACTCCCACATTGAATGTGTAATTCCGGGAGCTAACCCGGTACCATTTACCAGAATTTGTACAGCCGTACATTCATCAGTTAAGGGCCAATGTTGAGCCCTTTGACGAACCAATTTCTTGATCGCCTGTGTATGATCCTACAAAGAATAAAAACAAATTTGTTTTACTCACAAAAGTTAAAAAACAAAAATTTAACAGAATGAGAGAAGTAATTAGAATAATACCTTGGTCGCTGCAACTTTGGCAGCCCATGAATGAGGATAACCAAATAATATTGCAGATTTGTCTGGGGCCTCACCCCATAGTCCTCCATTCCTCTTCTTAGGCCACAGTTGAGGTTCAGCCTTTTCTTTCGGAATTTCTTTGGCAACCCTTTTCTTTGTCTTTTCTTTTCGAATTTCTTTACCTTTGCCTTGAGGGACATGTTGTTCTCTGTCCCCCTCTTCTTCTTCGTGTTGTTGCTCTTGTGGTGGTTCTCTAATCAGAAGACAACCTCTGGGTGTTGGTAGATCACCCAAGCCTTGAAACACATTATATTCCTCTTGTGCAATTTGAGGAACACTACCACCACCTACCTCAAAAGAGGGATTATGGGTCTTGCTCACGCCTCTGTTCTGAACCCCTAAATGCTTTCCGTGGTGAGGGGTTGGAGTGTGAGAAATAGGTGTTAAATTATTACCCCTCTTATTCTTCCTACAACACACAACCAATACAAGTTAGATAATTTCAAAGCAATTCAACTTCAACAAAAAAAATATTCACTACACTGGAAAAATTACGGTTGGGTTGTTTCTCAAAACCCAACCGTAATTTTTCTCCCATATTTTACGGTTAGGTTTTGAGAAAAACCCAACCGTAACTTACATGTAGCTGATGTGCACATCAGGCTACATATGAATTACGGTTGAGTTTTTCTCAAAACCCAACCGTAAAAATATAAGTACAAAAGGTGGTCCATATGTTACGGTTAGGTTTTAAGAAAAAACCCAACCGTAATATTCAAACCAAATTTTTATGGACGCTCTTTGTTACGGTTGAGATTTTCTACAAACCCAACCGTAAGTTGTTTTTAAAAATTGGCGCAAATTAGTTACGGTTGGGTTATCTATTGAAACCCAACCGTAATATCCTGAACTATTCATCTTCTTCCCTTTGATTTACGGTTGGGTATTGAAAATAACCCAACCGTAATACTCAAGAACATGAAATATTACGGTTGGATTTTGACACGGACCCAACCGTAATATCAACTGTGTGCAACATTTTTCCCCCAAAATCATGATCAAACATGCGAATAAATCAATTACAAGTTCTAAGAATACATGGGTTTTCTACAATACCTTAGATACACCATTGTTGGACTTTTCGGTGCTTGATTTTGCTTGTCACTGTCGATTTCTTGTTGAATCTCTTGATTAGGTTGAAAGGAGCAGGGTTGATTGCCATCACTGCTACCTTGAACGCCTTTAGTATGCTTCTTCATCTTGAATTGTTGAGTTGAGTTTAATCGTCGATGAATTTTACGAATCACCGATGAATCGAGGGAGATTACGGTTGGGTTTTGATAGGTTTTCTTTTGTTTAAGTTTTTAAAAGTTATGATTTTTTTTAAAAGAGTTTAAGTTTTAATTGGTATAAGGGTAAAATGGACATTTAACTTTACCCCTAGGACATCCCTTATCGTAAAATTGGGTCACCTCGGCTCAACTGGGAGCCCCTCTATTGATATGGGAGCCCCTATATCAGCCTTCTTGATTTTACTTACACTGTTATGGTAATCATCGATCACATTATTTCTCTTATTTTCATTAAAATATGTCAGCAAATTTCTCTTATTTTCACAGTTAGTATATACCTCAGATAAAATATATCGACGTATTTTTTTTTAACAAGAAAAGAACATATATATTATATCAGGTAAAGGTTATCATTAGCCAAGTTTTCAACGAGAAAAGATAGGTTCATCCCACCATTCTCCTATATTACAAGTTTACAAGTTCTTCTGACAGATTTAGCTAAACAATCTGCCACCTTATTGCACACCCTAGAAACATAATTTTATATCCAGTTAAAAGTTTAATTTACATAAAGCAACACATTTAGCTAAAAGGGAAGAGGATTGCCAAGGTGGTAGAGGCAATCTTGATTTTAAGGACAGAACAAGACTCTTATTATCTGATTCAAAAATTACAGTATTCCAACTTTGTACTTTGGCCCATTCAAAAGCTTGAAGAAGAGCCCAAGTTTCTGCTTGGTGAATATGAGCTACTCTTAAGTATTCTCTTAGAAGCGGCATACCGTCTTGGAGAATTTCTTACTATTAAAGCAATACCAGCTAAATAGAATGGTTTTTTAAAAGATGAATCAACATTGATTTTCAAAACATTTGATGGTGGGGGAATCCAATGATGAGTATGTTATATTGGATGACTGTTATGTAATGCACAAGGATGATGAGTTGAAGCAGTAGCAATAGTAGTTAAGTACTTGAACAAAGGAATTAGAACAGAGTTAGGGTTAATGTGAATATGTTGATAAAGCACTTGGCATCTGTATTTCCAGATGTACTAAAAGGTAGCAACTATTCCATGAATATAAGAAGATTTGTGTATCAAAGTTGATGATAAAATATGATGAAGTCCAAGTACTGATCCAATCTTGAATTTGCTGATGTTGTTGGAGAAGAAGATAATGTTGAGGGAGACAAGCTTTCCAGATGGCTGTTGCAAAAGGATAGGTGAAAAGAAGATGGTTGATATCTTCTATCTGGTTGGTGGTACAAGTACACAAGTGGTATATGTAATTGAAGGCGCAAGCTGCAAATTAGTACCTAGAGGGAGAGCATTATGAATTACTTTCCACATAAAAATCTGCAACTTACAAGGGATTTTTAACTTCCAGAACTTTAACCAGAAAGTGTTGTTGAAGGATGGTAGATGAGTGGTTTGAGGATCAAGACTACAAAGGTGATGATAAGTGAATTTTGTTGTGAAAATACCATGGCCATATGAGTTTATAATGATTCTGTAATTGAAGAGAGATGGTAAAAATAGAATCAATTTGTACAAATGTAAAAGATGTCTCAGAATTAAGATATTCCACTGAGACGTTTCAGTGATAATGAGTTGTGAAACCCATTGATATTCATTTATATTTAACTCATCCCATTGATATAAAGTTGTGTTTTCACTTGGTATCCAGTTGTGAGTCCAAATGTTGATGGTTTTTCCAGAACCAATTTGTCATTTGCCAAAGTTTTGAACTGTTTTCAAACCATAGATGATGCTCTGCCAAATCCAGCTAGTATTATGAAGAGTAGGAGGTGGTTCATATTTTAAATCATGGTAAGGAAAGTAGGTACCTTGAAGAACTTGATCCATAGCTCTGTTGGTTTGTGAATTAAGTTCCAGGCTAGTTTGGCCTTGTAATGCATTGTTGTAGTGGTTCAACTGTTTCAGACCAAGGCCTCCCTGTCTTTTAGGCATACAATTTTTTTTCCAAGAAATAAAATGTCTTTTTTTTTTATGATTAGAAGAACTGTTCCACCAATAGTTTCTTCGGATCTGATCCATTTTACGGATAATGAAGTCTGGCAATTTAAAAAGATGCATATGGTACATACTCATAGTGCTAAGAACAGAGTTAAGATGAGTAGTCTTACCAGCTTGATGAATGAGTTTACTTTTCCATCCTTGCAGTTTAAAAATCATATTATCCAAAGTGGGCTGACAGTTTTGAACTCTAGATCTGTGCATCATTAAATGAATGCCTAAATACTTTTCTCCACGACCCATAATCTGCATACGAAGAATATTAGAGATCTTGTTTCTCAAAGATGGAGTAACATTACTGCTTAAAGATATTGTTGACTTTTGAAGATTAATAACTTGCCCTGAAGCAGTACTGAATCGGTGCAAGATATGTTGTAAGTTTGTCAATTATGTTGGTGATGCTTCTAAAAATAGTAAACAATCATCAGCGAAAAACAAGCAACTGATTTCTGGGCTTGTTTTAGCAACTTTAATTCCTTTTATCTGACCTTATAGGATCTGAGTTTGGATTATTCTAGAGAAAGCTTCCATTGTGATGAGGAAAAGATAAGGTGATGGAGGATCACCTTGTCGAATTCCTTTAGATGGAGCGAAAGAATCAGAAGGACTACCATTGATAAGAAATGATACATTTGTTGTTGTAATACGTTGTTGAACCAACTGTACCCAATCATGATGAAATCCAAGATTAAGAAGAATCTGAAACAAAAAGGTCAATTATAATCTATCAAATACCTTGGACATGTCTAGTTTTAGGGCAATAAAAGAAACTTTTCTTTTTTTTTCTTCATAAAATAGATCATTTCATGAGCAATTATAATATTGTTTTAAATATGTCTACCAGGTAGATAAGCACACTGAGTTGGAGATATGAGTTTTTCTAATAGTGGTTTTAATCTATTGGCAATAAGCTTTGAGATCATTTTGTAACTAACATTGCATAAGCTTATAGGTCGATAATCACTAGGAGATTGAGGATGTAAAATTTTTGGTATCAAAACTTGATAAGTGTGTTTTATTGATTTAAGCATGTCTTTGTGTGTAAAAAAATGCTGAACCATAAAAGTTACCTCATTTCCAACTGTTGACCAACAATGTTGATAAAAAACAGCTTGAAATCCAGCATTGCCTGGTGAAACCCAAGGTTTAATTTGGAATACAACCTCTTTAATTTGTTGTTCAGAAGAAAGTTTAAGAAGCATGTCATTCTCTGTTGCTGAAATACAACTCTGAAATTCTAATAATAGATGTGTTAGTAGCAGGTTTAGTAGTGTTGGAGATAACAGAGAAATGTTGAAGAAAAGTGTCTTCTATTTATGTTCTTGAATCATGCCCGATACCAAGAGAATCTTTAATTGTAGAAATATGGTTTCTTCTTTTATTAAAGTTTGCCTTGGTGTGAAAGTATGAAATATTTTTGTCAGCTTCTAGATAATGAGCATTAGCCTTTTGCATAAAATAATCTTTTTAAAGTGATAACCAATGTTGTAGAGACTGATTTAAGTTACATACCACTGGATCAAAAACAGGTACATTTATATTATAGCAGTGCTGGAGCTCTTTTTGGATAGATAATTTGATATTCTATATTTCCAACAATTTGTTTTTTCCACTGTTAAAGTTCAGATTTAGTGTGTTTGAGTTTCGAAGAAAGTTGGTATGAAAGAAAACTAAAGAAGCTATGAGTCCAACAGTTGTTGATGACATATGAACAAGAAGGTATAGAAAACCAATATCTTTGAAGTCTAAAAGGTGTCCTCTTAGTTTCCATATCTTAAGAAGTGGATAACAATATGGGGGAGTGATCGGAGGCTATAGGTGGTAGGTGTTGAAGGTGGGATGATGAATATGAATTTTAACCAAGAAGTTGATAAGTGCATAATTTACATGTTTTGACTATCATTTTCTTACGCTTATTTTCTAGATTTCATGTGAATTACTTTTGTATATTATGTCTTTTGTAGGTTACATCTCTAAAAGAAGTGAAAATTGAGTACTTTAAAGGAAGAATTGCCAAATACCAAGTGGATCTCTGTCAAATCCATGATTTCTTCCCACCATGTCGAAGAGAATGAGAAAACAAAGCCAACGGCGGAAGAATGAAGTCGTTCCGACTTCGTATGAGAAAGTTATAAACAAAACAAGAACTAAGGGCAAAATGGTCATTTCAAGATAGACTACTATTGACACCCATCATACGCTAAGGGTAGACATGTTTAAGGAGATATACTAAAGGCGTCGGCTGATGGGATTTTAATTTATACCGTAAGTGCACAACTGTCGATTAGACAATATACAATTGCAGATTCGTTCCACAGAGATTTCGAAATTGCTATTTCTAACTTTTATTTAACCAAGTGCTAATGACAAATTAATTGGTGATTTTTTTAAACTAAAAATAATTAAAATGCTAAAACTAAAATTGATTTACAAGTGAAAGAAAGCCTAGGACTCGAGATTTCATCACAATCATGCTTACTAGATGTTTACAACCATTTTCTATAATTTCTCAGAATAATACACAAGACGATTTCGGACACAATAATTACGTCTTGGAAAATAAATCAATTTAAATCAATTGTTTTTCTCAAAAGATTAATAATTTTCTATACTATAATTTGATAGTCGCTGAAAAGAAAATGTAACACATTTAATAAAGCAATAGGGCACATGGAAAAATTATTATCATGATTAAATAAGAAATAAGTACCAATAAAAATTAATAGAGAATAATGAAAACATTCTAACAAATATAATTGGACTTCCTCTCTAATCCTAGGGGAGGAAACTAGCTACTCATTGCAAAAAGAACGGAAGAAAAACCTTTTTATTCATGATTTCTAAAAAGAATTACAAAGAAAAACTAACCAAATTTGTCGCAGAAAGAATATAATGAATAAACAACTTACTTCGGGCACAATTGAATAAGGCTTGTTCTTTTCTGTATTAAAACACATAACTATTTTTGGTACTATTTATGAAACCGAAACGACAGTTTTCCTTTTTAGCCACAATTTCTTCAAACTTTTAGCAACAGTTTCATCATCTTCTTCACGAGCAGCAGAAACTTTTTTTTGGATTGATTCGGCAAATCGAGAGAATCATTTTCTTTCAATTATTCGGTAAT
Source organism: Papaver californicum (assembly GCA_023531435.1). Classification (NCBI taxonomy): domain Eukaryota; kingdom Viridiplantae; phylum Streptophyta; class Magnoliopsida; order Ranunculales; family Papaveraceae; genus Papaver; species Papaver californicum. Next base: position 3,387,823 of record JAJJMC010019063.1, read on the forward strand.
TTTTTAATAGAATAGAGTGTGAGTGTGTAAAACGATTGTGTGAGGATGAAGTGTTGGTGTACGCTTGGTTGAGAGTTGAGAGTCTATAAAGTCTGTCCTGTATTCATTCTGTTTTGTTTTAATAAAATTCATTCACAATGAAGTTCTATCATGGTATCAGAGCAGAAGATCCTCTGCCTCTGAATTTTTATTTTCCACTGCTTCTTCTTTTCAATTTTCAATTCAATTCTGGATGAGTTTTCTTTTCGATTTCAATTTGTTCTGTGTCTACCAGCAATTTGATTCTGGATGAGTCTGATTCCAGTTGATTCTATTGTTCTCTGCTGCTACCAGTTGATCTCGTTTTTCAAATCTGATATGTTGCTATTGACTCTCATACAACAATGCTTTCTGGTAATGTCCTTCTTGATCTTGTCTTTCAATTTCATTTGGTTCATATTTGAGATTCAATCTCATTTTCTTCTGATCTTTTAGATCCATCTCATGTAAGACTGAGTTGACTCAGCATTGATGTCTCTTATACATGTAAGACTGATGCTGTGCCATTAGCATTGTTTGTCAAATTCATGTAAGCCTGAATGATTTCAGCATTGATTCTATTTCCATGTAAGTCTGATGTTTTCCCATCAGCATTGATGTGTCTTCTACATGTAAGACTGGTGCAAAGATCACCAGCATTGTTCATAAATTACCGTAAGTCTGGTTTCAATCACACCAGCAGGATGTTTCACTCAATTTCAATTAGTTCAACTTCGATTTAATGCTACTTCAGTTTTTGGTTAATTCACTGTATTTTTCAGTCTTCTGAGGTTTGAGCCTTGTTACTTGATCATCTATTCTTCCTGGTTCCTTTACTCTTGATTTCAGTCCTGTATTCAAGATTTCCTCTACAATCAATTCCAATTCTCTGGTTTTATCACTAATACTTCAGTTGGATTGTTTCTCTTGATTACTGTCCCTCTCTAATTTCTCATCCTTTCCTGATCTGATTTTGCTATTTTTAATTCCGTCTTCTTCTTCTAGTTCCCTGCCACATATTGTTGCTTCATTAGTTATTTGATTCAGTCTTCATGATTTTGTTCTTAATTTCATCTTCTCATGGTTAACTTGATAGTGTGTGGTGTGTGTGTGCTGTTTCTCTCATACTACATAGCTTATAAGATGCAGTTGGTGAGTCTCTTTCTCACTTGTCAAACTCTGTATCCTATTAGTGAATTCCATTGTAGCTAGTTTTCTTCTTGTTTTCAGTTTGGAAGTAAGTGGTTTTTCCTCAAAGATGATGGATGGTTGTATATCCATAATAAAGCCTAAGTCTAGAGCAGTAAGTGATTTATTTCGCTTGTCAAACTCTGTACTATGCTTCTGATGAGTATATAAATAATGCAAGGTTACACTTGCTGGTTTTCTTATTCTTCTAGTTTCTAGTGATTGTGCTTCAGAGAAGTGTGCTGGTGTAGTGGAGATGTTACTTCTCCTCTTAATATTCAATCAATTGATTGCTTCCACCCACAATACTTCAACGACAATACTTCTTCTCAGTTGTTGTTGCACATTCTGGTTTAGTGTGCTGGTTTAGTATTCACAGTACTTCATCCAATGTATGGATGCCTTTAACACTTCGGGTGCCTTTATCATTTTTAGAGGTGCCTTTATAACTTTTGAGCCGATTTTTCCACAATTGTTTATTCTTCGAAAGTACCTACAAATACAATAAAATAACATTATTAATATAAAAATGAGCACTAACAATATACAAATTGAGATCAAATAAGATACGAAAACGTATCTATCACCTGCACTTCTACTCAGGACCGCCCAAATTCAAATAATGTTAACAACACCAACATAATGGTTGAGGGCCACCCTCTTCTTCTTCTTCTTCTCTCTTCGAGCAGCAAGAACTAGGTTAACTGTGTAATAAATCAATGGGATATTCTCGGCAGTTCGTGGCAGCAATGATGGCTATGGAACTTGTGGTTGTTTACCATGAATTATAGGTGGTATGGAAGCTAAGAGAGACGTGAATTAAGGGTTTCGAAATAGTTTTGATGAGATTTAATTTAAACTGTAATGGTTGTTGCCATTCATAGCAATGAAGATAGAGAATCTGACTTGACAGTGATGGCTCGAAAGATGGAATTAATGGTGGTTTGATGGTATTCACTGCAGTTTAACTCGAGTGAATGAGGTTAGGTTCTAGTGTTCTACTATATTGCAGAGAAGGTTGTATTGATGAAGCAGTGGCTCGATTATGAGTCCGAGATTAATATAAAAAAATTAAAGAAGAAAGATTGGTTCAATTGAAGATGGGGTTTGCTTCCATTAGCTTTATAGCTAGAATTTGATGGTGAAGCTCAGGCTCGAGTCTGTGATAGCGGAAGTGTTAATGGTGATTGTTGGCTGGTGCTTGAGAGAAGATGAAAATGGAACTTAATCTGTCGAGTTGGTTTTTGAATTAGATGAGAAGCTTGAGTTAGAGAGAGTCTGTGATTGTGATATGAGTTCTTTATGTACTTGACATGGAGGCCAATATGGATTAAGAGATTGTTGGTGATGATGAATAGAGAAGGTGTAACTCGAGAATGTGGAGATGGCTATGATGAGTGAGAATTTGATGGACGTGATAGTGGTGAAGGTGCGGTTAGAAGTTCGTGTCGAGTTTGAGAAGGTTCAGGAAACCTAAATTCTATTGCCGCGAGAAGAAAAGAGATGTTCACGGAAGAGCAAAACTCAAAAGAGTTTACGTCTAGCAATACTTGGCCGTATAATTGAAAGGGAAAAGAGAGGAAAAACTCAGATCCACCTACGTCTAGCTTGGCCGTATAATTGAAAGGGAAAAGAGAGGAAAAGCTCAGATCCACCTACGTCTAGCTTCTACCTAGCGTAGAATTGAAGAGAAAAGAAAAGAGAAACTCAGATGAGCATACTCTGGTTTCAACCTAACCGTAGAAGAAAAGATAGTTTTTTCCCATCAGTTACCTAGAACTGACATGCCAATTCAACTTTAAACATTTTTTGGGATGGGGTATACTATCTGACGGGAAGCCCATTAACTGTGTGCTATGACTTGTTCACGTTTTTGGTTAACTTTGAGAGTTTTGGCAACCTATTATGACCGAGATTCAACGCACGGGTAGTTTTATTTTTGGAACCCTATTTAAGAGAGATTTTCCCTTTTGTAGAGGAGATCTTTGATCACAAGTTTTACACAAAGAAGAAAAAGGAAGGAGTTTTGGAGTTGAAGATTTTTCTACAATCTAGGGTTTCATTTTATTTTCTTCTTTATTATTTTCATATGAGCTAATTCATTCTCATTGGTTAGAGATGTAGTCCGAAGTCTAGAACATGATTATTAATTAAAGAATTCATTCTTAGTATTCATAGTTTCTTTAATATCGCTTATGTTCTACTAATTATAACGCCATGTATGATTGAACTATTGCTAGTTTAAGTTGCAAATTAAATAATCATAAATTCATATCTATAGCTAAACTAGGGTTTGAGATACATAATTGTCGAAAGACCCTTGTTACTAGTAGCATAACATAATTTCTAACGACGGGATGTTCCATGAGATTATGTGTAGAAGCGTGATATGGATTGTAGATGTTGGCAAGAATGGGTTTCAAACTCTCGAACTTGTGAAGATTGATTTTAGATTTAATAAACTAGAAAATATACACAAAAGATGAAAGTAATATTCACAAATACTAAGGTTATGTATTTCAACATTAACCAATTAAAGTGATTCAATCTAATCAATATTCATGCAATTCTTTACGTTTAAAGTGATTCTAATATGTTGCAAAAATAGATTTTCAAAGTAACAATTGTAAAACGAAAGTATAGAACATCAACAATCCTAGGCTAAGCATGCTCTATCAAAATAAATCACAACTTCTTCATAAAAATCCTTAAATCAATTTCTAATCAAAGCAAATAATCATAAAAGAAATTGCAAAAATCAATTAAAATGGAAATATACCACTTTTCTTGGAACAATGGCTTCCTCCGTCGCCTCAGCAAAGGGGTTTATCTCCTCATATTAATCACTTGCTCAAAATAATGATTCATGACTCAAAGTGTTTACAAATGACGAAAAGGAGTGAAAATAATGAAAACTGGAAATTCATAACGTTTGTAGGCGTTGCGAACTCACTGTTACAGAGGGAAAAGTGTTTCACTGAAGATAAACGTTGCAAAGTGAAGATAAATGTTGCTTAGTTTAAAGATTTATCAACAGTTTCTTCAACCTTTTTTTCACGGTTTCTTCATCTTCTTCATCAGGAGCAGAATTTTTCTGATTTTTGATTTCTTTGTTTCTGGCAAAGCCAGCCTCCCGAATCCTTTCTATCTTCTCCTTTTTATACTAAACAACACCGATAATACCAAATCCTCATGAATATCCCCTTTTTAATGTGAAAAATCTCATCATATCATGATTTATATTTTTTTTCCTTTCAAACAACACTCTGTCCTGATCGTGACACTTATTTCTCGATTTTGTTTCCTTTCCAGAAGTTGAGAATATTTTGTTGCTTATATGATCCTTACGATGATATCTCACATAATACTTTGTTTTAAGCAAACCCGTGAAAACTCTTTTTTCTTCCCGTGAGAATATCTCTAGTTGATTTGATGTTTTCATGATGTGTACGACTCTTCTTGATAAGGCAAGAGTATATCTTGCCTTAACTCTCAAAATCTTTCCAAAAATATCTCTCAAATCACATACCAAACCTCACAGATTCGAGAGTGAATTCTTCCCGTAAAAACATCTTTTAAATTTGAAAAGGGAGGTGGGTGCCCCTAACCAAAGTAAGGGTGCCTTTATCAACCGGGATGCCTTTAATAATTTTCCAGGTGCTTTTATAACTTTATAAGCTGATTTTTTCACACTTATTTATTCTTCCAAAAATACCTACAAACATAATAAAATGCCAAAATTAGTACACAATCGAGCATTATCAATATAAAAAATTGAGACAAATCAGACACAAAAATATATCTATCAAAGCGTGACCTAGGTTAAATCCGAGTGGCTCTTGCGCCGGATTGCTTAGAATAACCTCAACTCATAAATACCATTGCTTTCATTGGGTTAAACTTGAGTGGCTCTTGCGCCAAGTTATTTAGTGAAAAGGATTCAAAGAGTGGCTCTTGCGCCTTTGATGATAAAAGGAGTTTTGCTGGAGTAGACCTGCGATAGGATTCTTTAGGGTTATTGTTATTGAAAAAAGTTGAATATTTAGTTTGATTTAGTTGATAACATGTTTGATGATGGAAGATGAATTCTCTACCCAGTATTCTCATACATTGTTTACAATCTTAAATTGTTTTCTGCTATTAATTTAGTTTAATTTATTTTCATTCATCTTAAATCCTCCCAGTTACTTAAGTTTTCAAATACAAATAACAAACCATATCTCCCTGTGGATCGAATTTGTCTTATTACCATACTTTTATTTATAATTGTGAAGTGAAAAGACTTGAAATAATTTTGCTTAGCTGACAACCGACCAGAAGTATTCCCAATGCTCTACCTAGTCTAATTGTTGTATAATTATTACCAGTTCTGTGGTCAGACCAAGTAATAGAATATCCTGTAAAGCCCAAATCAAAGAGACTTTATTGTTGAATAATAGGTCTAATCCATTTAGATTGATGATGTGTGTTATTTTTAGAGTTGTGGTATTCATAATCAAACATTTTGAAGTTTAAATCTCCAATTAATACCCAAGGAAGATCTACATAAGGAACCATATCTAAAAGATACTGTTATTGCTCATGATTTCATCTAGGTTGTGAGCACCATACATGCAACTTAATAGAAAATCAGGTTGATTTGTATGAGTGTGAAGAATGGCATGCATAGTATGTCTAATAATATGCATTATTTCTAAATCAACTCCATGTTTCGATGGAAGAGAAATACCACCAGAAAAAACAATAGATGTAGCAAACCAAAGATTTGGATAATTATAAGATTGAAGATAAAAATTCATTGTAGAATTATGAGTTTCGGTTTCGGATAAAAAGAAGATATCCGGATCATATCTACAAATGCAATAATGCAAGTAATCACGAGTGGAAGGATTACCAAAGCCTTGGCAATTCCAAGCTAAAAGTTTCATTTCGAAAACAAGGAAATACGAAAAATAGATGTATAAAAGAAGATATGTAAAAAGTTAGTAAAGTTTGGTTTATAAAATACCTATTGTGCAACATCAGGATGTTTCTGGTTAGGAAAATTTAGTCTAGCAGCAATGTCCCAGGCTGTCGGCTCAAAATTAAGATTAGTATGAACTTCATTAATACGATTACCACCAATATTCTTCAATATGTTCATGAAATTCTGTAGGTTGATGAAGTTGATAAATGGTAGTAGGTTTTGTAGAGTTGATTGGTTAGGGTTCAAAGGAGTCTTGAGAAGAGGTATTATGTTATTCAGAAATTACTATTTTATTAATCCGCGATCTCTTATGGCGAACAAAAGTTCTGCAACCTGGATTAGTACTTGCTAAAGATTCTTGATGAATAGGGTGAGGAGATGCTTTGTCAACTGAAGCAATTGAGGAGTAAGATATATGCATACCATCTAAGGGTCCAGGAGGATGAGAGGTAGCAGGCTGTCGCAGATTGGATCTTCTTTGGTGACCATGTTGTAAAAAGAGATTAGAAATTTCTTGAGGGTCCTTCTCAGGTGGGATAACTTGTTCAATTTCATCAGAACCAAAATTTCTTAAAGTGTTTTCCATATTTAGTCTTCTTTTTTTATTCTCAGCACATCTGGTTAGGAACCTTACATTCAGCACAAAGCTTGTAGGGTTGTTTCTCAAAGAAAAAACCAACCCATCTAGAAACTCCAACAACATTTGTAGCATAGATACCAGAAATCATAGGAGTTGAAACATTCATCATAACTAAAGCTCTAAACTTGGATGAATTTAGAATATGAATGTCATCAGGTTCAACTACCAAGGTTTATCCAACAATATTACCAAACAATTTTACGATTTTTGGATAAGTGAATTCAGGGAAAAGGTATTTATACTCAACCAAATAGGGAAAGTGTTAAAGTTGAGCTTCTGATAAGGGTAAGAAGGATGCCAATCACGTAGGACTATAAGATGACCATCAAAGTTCCATGACCTACCAAATAGGATATCATCTTTGTCTTCTGAGCAAGTAAATATGATTGCACAAATATTAGGTTCTAATGATCTTACCATGAGATGCCACTGGTTATTGCGTTTAAGATGAGGCCAGATGAAACGTGCAGATTTTTCAACATCTTGCCAAGATAAAATTCCAGGAGCAAACAATTTACCATCAAGACAAATTTTCCAATCTTTTATACCTTGATAGAGAGCACTAGAAGAATGAGTAACAACTCTAGCTCTAGCAGGTTGATCCTCTAAGTTAAAATCCTCTATTTGATTAGATATATATGTATCTTAGGATCATACATGAAGGTAAAAGGAAATTGAAGGAAAATAGAGGATGCATTAAGGTATACAATTATGGTATAAGAGAGAAGGGTATTTAAAGGTGAGATGAAGTATTTGTGTGGCATGATAGGGTTGCTAATGCTAATAAGAATTGAAAACTGAGTATTGAAGTAATATATATTATCGCCAGTTCCTATGGTGGATATAGGGGATGATGTGTGATGCTGAGAATGAAAGTTTTTGGTACCAATTGGAATAACCTATATGTAATTAAAGATAATTACCCGGGTAATATCAGAATACTGATGCACCATTGCATACCAAAGAAGCCTAGGGCTGTATATGGTCGGTTTCGGTTCGGTGTTCAACCAAACCAAAACCGAAACCGTTAATGTCGGTTTCTAAAAATCTTACCATTACCGAACCGTTAGCCATCGGTTCGGTTTCTAGCCGGTTTCGGTTTTTCCAGTGGATTTTCGTTAACCGATTGTTATGTCAGTTTCCTGAAACTGACAGTTCAAATCTAAAAAAAAAAACAGATCACAGTTCAAAGATTTTTAAACCTACCTACAAACATTTATATTTCATACACATTCAAAATTCATAAACATTCCGAAACACAACATAAACATTACATCTTCATTTAGTTTCACCAAAAACTTAAAAAAACTAACAAAAATACTAGTCATACTAGATAACCGGTTTTCCATTGGTAGTTCGGTTCGGTTTTGAGAACAAACCAAAACCGAAACCGTTAATATCGGTTATTAATTTTTTTAACCAGAAACCTTCCACTACTAACCGGTTCGGTTCGATTTCATCCTAATCGGTTCGGTTCGGTCCGGTTTTAGCGGAAAACCGCTACCATGTACAGCCCTAAAGAAGCCAACAAAGATTTAACCAATAGAAGATAATCCAAAAGAAGATAAGGGACATTGCTGCAACTAGTGATGCTGATAACAAGATTTAAATGTTGTATAATACAAAGAAAAAAACAAAATTGTAAGAAAAACTAAACCGATAAAATCAAGAGAGATAGAAAGATTAAGTAAACATAGAACAAAAACAGAAAGAATAGAAAAATTCGAATGTATAAAAAGAAGAGAAAATTAAGCGTAATCATTATGTTTAACCTAAAAGATAAGGATGAAAATTTGGGTTTAAAATATTTAGATGAAAAAATAATTGGAAAAATGATTAGATATCTAAAGAATACGATTAAGAAATGGATGGAAATGAAATTCAAAAACTTTTGAGAAGAAAAGGGGAATTGAAGGATTAACTAAGTTTGACTATAGTTAAATTTCACTTGACTTTTTCTCTTTTAGAAGTCATCTCTCTCTGGAAATCTTATTTGTTGGGGTTCTTGGTATATATATTAATCAACTATGCATTTGTATTTTCATCTGTCTTTATAATCACACAATTGGCACCTGCTGCAGCAGGCTATGGTATTCCTGAGATCAAAGTTTACCTAAATGGTGCGTTGATAAATGCATAATTCATACATTTCTACCGCCTAATTTATATTTTCTAGTACTTTGAATTATATTAATTTTACTAATTTTATGTATTTTTAGGTTGTATCACTAAAATACTAGTTGCAAGAAGAACATGGCTAAATCAACTTACGTTACGTGTCTTCTTCACATATGCTATTATGCCTGCTTTTGTTGAGCGTACTACTATGGATTGGAGGACCGAAGAGCAGCTGGACGTGAATCAGTGTTGTTTGCATTGCACTCATAGGCTCTGGGACTGAAGAGGTCTGACGGTCTTTTGCAGGTTTTGTGGGTAAAGAAAGAAGAGAGTTGGCTGTCTGATGAAAGCTTAGGATGTTGACCGAGTAATTGGCATGATGGGTGGTTTGGTGCAAAGGCAGGTACGGCTGGTGTCTTCTAGGTAAAGGCTAGGGTGCGGTGAAAGAGGTATGTACGGTGGATGGTGAAAGGACAGTTAGGGAGTTAACGTGATAGAGGCGTTAGCTACAAGCCTAGGTTATTGCTTCACGTGATTGGTAAAAGTAAAAGAAAAGAAGAAAGACCTAAGAGACTATCATGTGGGGTCTAGTAGGCTAGAGAAAGTATAAAAGCTAGGTGGATAGAGAAGTTGGAAGTGGTTTACGTGTGAGGTAAAAGTAAAAGAGAAAAGAAGAGAAAGAAAGTGACGTGAAAGAAGAATGATTGATACCTAGGATGACTTTGACCGAATTAAAGTGAGAATAGTAGGTTGTGTTATTTTGGGTGTTTTTGGAGGAAGTATAAAAAGGGAAGTCTGACGGCCATATAAAGAGTTCTTATTCTAGGTTTTGTTTGGAGGCGGTACAGGCGAAGGTGTAGAAGGGGGTGCGGCTGACAGGGAGAGAAAGAAAAAGAAAGAAAAAAAAGCTAGGGTTGGCAGAGGCTAGAGCGTACATGAGCTTTGGTTGTTCTATTTTAGAGAAGACGGAGACAGGAACTGACAGGGGGAGCAGGAAGCTAGTCAGTTGATTGGCGTCTCTTCTTTTGGAGGTATGTTAGTTTGGTGTACATGCGGTTGTTGGAGTGATACAGGAGCACAACTAAAAATGGTTTAATCCTTTCTCCCTTTACTTTTCTTAATTATTTTTATGGGTTTTAAGAAACCCATCTCCATGTTCTAATTAATTTTGTAGCTAGGGTTTAATCTTGAAACAATTTAAAGTTTAGATCAATTGAATCGATTTATTTGATACAGACTATTATGATTTGAATAGATTAATTCCATGATTTTGTTTATTGATATAAATCTAAATTAGTTGTTGCTTCACCGGTTCTGTACAATACAGTAACCTATGCGCAGAATTAATAGGATAACAAATATGTTTGTCTACTTATTTGATATTTTCATGCTTGGGTTAAATTCTTTGATGGGATATGCTTAGAATAGCCAGGTATTATTTGTGGACCTATAATTATTTTCGTACAATTTTCTCGCTAACGCAATTTGATGGTGTATGCTTGAGACATAGGGCTTTTGATACGCCATGCTTAGGGCGTCCCAGTGATATTTGCGACTCTAATACATATAATAGGTGATGTCGATAGAACGAACAATAAATGAATATTCATGAGTTATGTTTCACTTCAGTAATTAAATAGAAATAGTGGTGAATACTAAAAACCTGGTTACTGTTTCTCCATTTGATTTATTTTATTAGTTTAGTTTGTTTTATTATTTTATTCATGAACCGAAAAATCTAAAAATATTATTCTTGATTAGTTAATTGAGATATTAATTACAGTATTGTCCCCGCTCCCTGTGGGTTCGACCCGTACTTGCTGTTGGCTGCATTGTAGACACCGTGCGATTAAGGTTATTTATATAAGGTAATCTAAAATCCCATCATGCGTTATCGTATTGTCTTCTTTTGGGTTATTGGTCTCGATGTATTCGATTAGAAAAGTCTTTGACTAGACATGTGGAACATCATTGAATTATGAGGCATATTTTAATTATAATGCAGTGTGTTCCTAGAAAAAAATAAATACAAAACAAAAAAATAAAATAAAAAACAAAATAAAAAAAATAAAAAAAAATATATATAATATTTTAGGTTTTTCATATTTTCGTACCCATTTTTCCTATTCTCCAATCACATTAATGTCCATCTCCAATTAATATTATCCTATTTACCATCCAAATGTATTTTAAAAAATCCTAACTATCTTCAAATATTTGAACATTGTTTTTACACCCTACAATGTTTCATTCTATCCAACCACTAGAAAACCTAAGAAAACAAATCATATTTCTCCTCTTTTTTTTCTCCACCAGCACCGTCTCCACCCTCTTTTTCACCACCCGACAATACCTTCAATCCTTCTCTTACTTTTTTCATGGTTGATTTACTACACAAAGATGCCTCCAAAAAAACAAATGATTGTTCAAGTAAAGTCATTTTTTTAAAAAAGAGTAAAATCTAAACCTAATTATTTTAGTTTAACAAAGGTTTTTAATAAATGTGTGATTGTATAATGTGTCATATATTCAACTTTGATATAGTTTTTTTGTTGTTGTATGAAGAACTAGTCGTTGACATTGGGTCGACTAATGTTTGTTTGTATATGTTGAATCCGAATGACTGATATTAGATGTCTGATTTTTGAGTTCAATGAAGAGCTAGTCGGTCATCTATGAACGAATATGAATAACTCAGTAGTCCATTTGAAGACGACTACAACAGATTTCAGTCGCTTAAGGCTGGAAGACTACAACTGGTTTCATTCGCTCAAGTATGGACGATTATAACAACTTTCAGTCTTCTTCACCTGGACGACTATGACATGATGTCGTCGGTTATATGTATCCGACTAGTGATATATTTCAATCAATCTTTGGATTTTATTTTTAAATCTTATATCATTTGATTATAAGGGTAAACACAATAACGCGAGGCATATTCCTCTGAAGGGGTGATTGGCCAACAAGCTGTTGAAAACAAAGATAACAGAGTGATGGAAGTTTGAATATATACAAAATAACCAAAACCATTACAAAGAGATGGATTATAAGTTTATAAGAAAAAGAAAAATACCAACTAAAGTTGCAATTGTTAGTTCAGAGCTTTTAACTTTGACATCACGCTTTTAAGGGTTTAATATATTTGTTAAGGGTCAAAGACCATACGTTACTGGTCAATATTATGTTTTATTATCATTTAGGATTTTGCTTTTTAAGGATGTAATATTTTAACTTAGTTTCTCTTTTTTATTAGATGCAAAATTTTATTAATTTAGTATGCCTACTAATCTTTCCAATAACTTTTGTTTGATCGTAACAACTTGTGCGTTGTCGGAAAGTTTCGACTACGAAAAAATGATAAATGTCATAATGTCAAGGGAAAAAAAACTCGTAGTCGTGAAGAACTGGACGACTATAATTGATTCTAGTTGATAGGGTCCGGACGACTCTGGATAACATTGAACTCGGTAAAATGAAATAGTTAAATAATTGAAAAATGAGATTATTCAGGAATACACATTGAATGCTGAGATTACAACAACTTTTAGTCGTCTAGAAATTTTCTACTACGGAAAACAGGATTAAATGTCATAGTATCCAGGAAAAATCGTAATCGTCAAGCGCTGGACGACTATAACTAATTTTAGTTGATGGGATCTGGACAACTACAATATCTTCTAGTCGTTTGGAAAGTTTCGACTACGAAATAACATGATAAAATAAAATTGTTGAAAAGTCAATCGTCCAGAACATGCATACTATGATCTCGTGTAGTCGTTCATAACCAAACGACTGATATAGTTAGTGATCGGCCATAATAGACCGACTAGTTCTTCAGAAATTAAAAAAAATAAAATACTGATTGAATATTGTTTATTGGTTACTTACTAACCTCTAAACCTTGTTCACAAAATGGGTTTTCAATATAATTAACATAATCTTCTTAGATCTTCAATTCATCGGGTTTGGATTTTCCCCCCTAAAATTTTAAATAATGGAATCTTCCATAATAATGGTTTACTAATTAATAGTTGATTATTTCGTCTACGTTCAACGAATTAATTCCAACTTGATGATTTTGTAATTGTCTTGTTTAATGATCGTGAGAGATTAATAAAGAAGAAGATAAATAAAAGTTATAATATTCATAGTCAATATTAATTTGACTTTTATAGGTGGAAAAATCAGAATTGAAAATTACATTAATTTTAGAGATTGTAAGAGGATGGGAAATAGAAAAAGCGGGGGTGGAAAATAGGAAAAACCTTATTTTCTAATAACATATTTTGAATTATAATACATAATTATCAAAAATGCTCCGTCGAGAAATAGATTATGGATTATATAGCTATAATACAACTATCTATCACGTGGCGGCTGTGACAAGGTGAAGATTTTGGTTAATAGTGTAATATTTGAGTAATTAAGTAGATTTTGGTCTCATGTATTTATTTTTTTATTTTTTTTATTTACAAATATGCATATTTTGGGTCATTAAGAAAACTTGGTCACGAGGTTAGATGTAGAAGTAGATTGGGTCACAACGATAAATTTAGGGTTGTTGTAGATTTTGGATCACTATTCAATTTGAAAATTTTGGGGTCGTGTAGTGGATTCTGGACATGATAACCATTGGGTAAATATGACAGATTTTTTTTTTATATCTTTTTATATCTTTTTATCTCATTTGTCATATCAGAGAGTTCATTTTACAGTACTGTAAATTCTGATATTTTTCTACATATTTTAACGGAGGGTTCTTTAGTGAGTCTGAGATAAATTCGACATTCATCGAACGTCCAAATTTCTATGGAACAACCAAAATAGAGATATTCAACAATTTCTTTATCTGTTTTTTCCATTACAGATAATAAAGTATCAAATTTTCTTGGTGATACCTCATACACAATCATGAAATTTGAGTTCAAGTCTATATAGGTTGGATCACACCAAGTGATGTAATTTTATATAGTGGTAAAAAGAGGTTCGATTCTCGAACTTGTGAAGGTAATGATTTTAGAAAATAATGATTTAAACTAATTCTAGAAAATTCCAGGAGTAAGAAAAAGACTAAATAACCTAAATATGATTTTTAAATAATTTTAAACGTACCAGGAATCAGGAATCAGATAAATCTAACAACCTATGTGATTAATCAGATAATTCTTTTTAAATTAATTAAAGCACAAATAATTGCCAAAGTTGGTTTTGTTATGCTAACAAACAGAGGTAAATCACAAGCATGGACTATCAAAATTAATTAACTAAGCATAATCCATCAAGCAAAAGCACAACTGTTGAAAGAAAACCGTTTTTACTATTCAAAACTATGCAATTTTAATGATAAAAGAATTATAAATAATTATTAGAAAATAATTAAATCACATAAAATTGAGAAAATTACCTTATCCATCATCCCAGTAATTAGACTTAGCCCATGGTGAAGAAAACTTGCTCAAAAGTTGATTTCATTGCTCAAAATATTGATTACAAGGTTGAATAACGCTGTAACAGCTGATTTGATACGCTTATAAGCGTTACAGGAGAGGGTTCAGCTGTTACAGAAGAGTTTAAGCAACAAATGGTTTGAAGCAATAGACGACAGGAAAATTCAAATCAGCAACACATATAAATGTTACTGAGTCTTCTTCTCCGGCAGTGATGGATGAAGAACAGCCGGCCGGTGCAGCAGCAGCTCGTCGGCGGTGACGGAATAGTGGCCGGAATTCTCTAAAATCTTCTCTAAGCTTTTGTACTCGATTCTCTTGGCTTCTCTTGGTATTTATAGATAGTAGAAACCCTAGAGAGAGTTCTAAACCTAATAGAACTCTCTAGAACAGCCCACAAATCCCAATCCTAATCGAATCATGATTCCGGCCAAATACATGATTTACACACTGATTTCACGGGATCTTTTGATGTTTATGACTTGCGTGAGATTGCTATTATCATTTGGAACAATCTAGAAGCAAAATATCCTTCGAATCATTTGATTTTAACAATCCAGAAGATTTCCCGATGAGCTGAATCGGCTGATCCGGCTGAGTCGACTCGGCTGGCTCGCTGGGTTGAATCGCCTGGTTGACCCGCTGGGTTGACTCGGCCGATCCTAGGGTGTCCCTTATCCATTCTTGGGGTGCCAATAACACTTGTCCTTGGGTGCCTTTATCACTTTTTGAGCCAATTTTTCCACAAATCTTTATCTTCTAATGTACCTACAAAAGCATAAAAACACGTAATAGACACACAATCGAATACTAACTCACTAGAAATTAAGGTGCAATTTAGACACTAAAATGTGTCTATCAAATACCCCCAAACTTACTATTTTGCTAGTCCTCGAGCAAACTACTCTAAAAATAAAAAAAAACCCTAACTCACTTTCGCAGGAATCGCGACTACATTTAACATATGCAGTAAGCCGTTAAACCCCTAGGTATCCCTAGTGGACGAGTTTTGTCTCGTGAGGGTTTACAAGAGGTATACCCACAAAACCTGGATCTAGATTTTAGCAACACGTGAATGATTCAGGATGGACACTAAACAAGCTAGTTAGTTGGCTATTCAGATATTCGGCTATAGGGACCATTACCCTTTATGGATCCAAGCACTGGACACGAGTGTTAACTCAAGCGTACTAAATTTCATATCTAAGAAAACAGAGTTCTACTCAGACAGTTATCTATCCACACATCACATGAAAAGACTTAGAAGATGAAAAGTAGACTGTAGAAGGTCGCAAATGTTGACTGAGGCGCACGGTGTTTCCCATATCTGTCTGAAGGTCAGTACCGAGATGAAACCTAGTGTGTCGAGATACTCCCCATTTATTTTCAACAATTACTACTAACTAAAATATTTACAAGTTCCCATGGATCCTGCGTTCCACGCTTGCTTAGGCGACGGAGACAGGGAGAACTTGAAAATACCAAATACTATTTTTTTTTTTCAATTTTTTTTCTAACATTTTTTCTTTTTTTTTTACCTAGTACATGTGTAATCCCATGGATCCTGCATTCCACGCTTGCTTAGGCGACGGAGACAGGGGGACCACACACATAACTCTAAAACAATAACATATTATTCAAACTGGGGCATGATCTCAACACACTAAATGTCATTCCAGCGCTAATTAACACGTCGATGCTAGGACCCACCAATACTCTCAGAGAAACACGAAATTGCAAATAATAAAACAGAACGTGATATGGTGGTGACAACTATCATGTTATTTCTAACACCTGAACTCTGTCTCCTTTATGAATAGACCATCTAGCTGGGCACACCAATCCTTATAGCAAAATAGCTAAGTTTCTATCTACTTAGAGTGGTTAGTGTCACCCTGAATTGTTCACATGCTTCTAAATTCCAAATCTTATTAAACTTTAAAAAATCTCCCAATACCCCCAAACTTAAATTAAACAGTGTCCTCAATGTTTCTAAACACTGCACGAAAAGGAATTAGGGAAAGATGTTACCGTGTCGTATGAGCATAAGTTACCTCTTTAAATCATATAGCAATAACCGGAACAACTGTGGATCATCTGAATCAAATAGTGTTATCCACAATAGAAGAAAACAGCAGCAAGCTACGAAGATAAACAATCTGAACACAATTTGATCCCTATTTAGGTAAACCACATCGACCAGAGGATGGGTTTTTGGCAACTTAATTTTTTTCTGAACAGGAGGATCATTGGATCTAGCTTGACGATGATTTTGTACCATGGCAGATTTGCATATGTCAGGTCCCAAGCTAGGGACTAAGAGTTAATGGCATAGCACATGAAGAATGACAGTCACCCCCAAACTTAGAGTTTTCAGTATCTCTAGATAGACTAATAACACTATCATTATCGTTAACAATTCCATAGTCGGCTAGGCATTTCTCTAATGGATCGTCTAATGGGTCGAGCCTACGCTGCATCTCCCTAGACGGTTTGGAATCCTCCTCTGAATGGATCTGGTGCATACAAACTGTTGGGCTAATTCCCTTAATATCTGCTACGGTCCCTTCTAAGGCTTTCTTATTGTCCTGAAGCACGGTTACTAGCCTATTCTCTTGGTCACTATCCAACTCTGAAGCTACAATCACAGGTAAGGTCTCTGTTGGGCCTAACTCATCAAACTCTAATCCAAAGTTGGCTAGAAATTCTTCTAACGAGTCTTCTATCAGAGTGTTTGGTAATGACTCCTGAACTGGGGTCTCTACCATGTTGACAGTATCTAGGGTGGGGTCATCAAGCTCAGGTGGTTGATTACTAATGTTGAAGATATTCAGCTCAATAGTCATGTTACCAAAAGACAAGTTCATAACACCGTTACGACAGTTAATGATCGCATTAGATGTTGCTAAAAACGGGCGACCTAGTTAACTACTTTAAGTTACCCAGTTCCTTAAGTATCCCTGTGATGCGTGTTGTTTGAGCAACAAATTACTTCAGATATTTCCCACTAATACTAATAAGTAATGTAGTGGTAGTAAGGATTGTTCCTACGAGAAGCTGTGAATTTTTATTTGTATTTTACTTCTTATGTAACCAAAAAGGGGGGTTGTAGAGTTATTAAACTAAATTAAACTAACAAAAATAAAAACAAAGTAAACAAAAATTATCAGAGGGAAGAAAATATTGGTTAGAGGTTTCATCTTCCGTCACCAAACAAGCTCGTCAAACGATTATAGATAACCTTCAATCCTTCTATTATCAATAACTCTAAAGCACCCTGTCGCAGGCTTACTCCGACAAAACTTCTTGTATCATCAAAGGCGTAAGAGCCACTCTTTGAATCCTTCTCAATGAATAACTTGGCGCAAGATCCACTCAAGTTTAACCCAATGAAAACAATGGTCTTCGTGAGTTGAGGTTATTCTATGCAATCTGGCGCAAGATCCACACATATTTAACTTAGTTTAAGATTCTACACATAATTGCATGGCAACATCCCGTTGTTAACAACTATGATGTGTTACTTGTGATTAGAGTTCTTCGAAAATTCTGGATCTCAAACCCTAGTCTAGCTTTAGATATGAACACGTGATTATTCAATTTGAAACTTAAACGAGCAAGTCTTCAATCATATATGACGATATAAATAGTAGAACATAAGCGATAAAAGAGACCATTAACATTAAAACTAACCAGCAAGATTGATTTACATGTCTAGGACTTCCAACTACATCCCCAACCAATAAACCAAGTTACCTACTCATGGATTTACTAAATCCCATGGAAAATATACAAAGAAGAAGACTGGTTTCCCCCCTAAGGGGAAAACCCTAGGTTTTTGATGTAAAAGATGTGATATGAGAGGTAAAAGATAAAAGATTACTTCAAAGATGATTTGTTTGAGCCTTGGATGTGTTCTTTTATAGCCTTCAATGTTTGGCCCTCAAGTATCCACTCTTTATAGGGTTTAGAATCCCGTTGGGACTAGGTTATACCAATTTAGAAGTCCAAAACACGTCAAAACGGACCCTATAAGTGTGCCATAGTCGGCATGGTCGATTTCTAATCGGCATGGTCGATTCCCAGTGAACCGTGCAGACTTTAGGGATTTAAAATCTAAGTTTTCTGTCCGAAAAAGTGTTACGGTCGGCATAGTTGGGAACAATGCCGACTGTTGTGCTGTAGATTACCTTTTTCTTGCTTCGACTGTTTTGTCCATAACTTCTCCGTTCAAACTCGGAATGACCTCATTCTTTTTGCATTCCCTTCGTATTCTCATTCTATTCAATATGATATTAATAACTTCTGGATTTTAATAAGTTGAATTCGGTCCTTGGCCCTTCTCTATTTGTAGAACTTGACTTTCTTGTTCTTTTCATGTCGTGATGAACTCATTTCTTCTTCTTTGGTTGAATATACTTCAAAAATACTAAGAAACTCATAAGAAAAATAAAATAAAAGCATAATGATATGAAAATTAACAAGAAAGCAATGAATTAAAATACTAAACTAGTGAAAATAATGCACCTATCACCCTACGCCTACATGAATTTGACCAACACACGTGAATCTTAAGATAGAGTCCCATATTTCAAATTGTTTCACCATTGTGAAGACTTATGTACCTGAATACTTTGGATGGTAACCCGAAATAGTAAAGCACTAACCTGTTTCAGCAATCAAATCATTTTTCAATCTTCTATAATCAATTTTAGATCAGAGATAAAGTATGTCAAATGATCTTCCGTTTAATCAATAAACTCTTTTGGTCAAAAGATCAAACCAAGACAATGATTATCGAAATAATCTATCTCGATGAACAAGCTCTATCCAAGCAACTTAATGCAACTAGACAATTTGTTCAATCTTCTACAAGTCTGATGTTTACGAATAAACTGCTTGTGTATTCCAAGATAATCAAGTTTGCATAAAGTCATACAAATATCAGACCCAAATAGAAAAGTCTTCAAGTCTTCAATCTTCAATTATAATATTCAAAAGTAACTTCTACAAATAACTTGATTCTATTATTGATCAACTGAACAAAATAAAATCTGTTAACATTAACTGATCAACAGTTCTACGCTAAAGATCCAAAATCACTTAGATTTCTACTAGTCGAATCTTTGAACAAACTAGTGGCCTTATATTAGGAGAGAAGGACCGTGGAATAAACAAGGTTGATTTATTAAAGATGACTATACCGTTGGTTCAATCACAAGTAGTCAGCTGAAAACTAAAAAACAATCTAGCCTTCCACTAAAGGTAAAACTAGAGGCTTCTTGATCCCAAACAAGACTTTAACAAAAAGCAACGTAAGATGTTTTACCTAATTATATTACTCCTATATTTTTAACAAGTTGGATTTTCTATATTCACAGAAGGTTTGTTCTGGGATGAGTTTGTAATAATACAAGTTTCCTTATTTATAGTGTTATGACCAATGCATTAATTAGAAATATTTTATTTACCAATTTTGAAAATTCTCAAGATATGCATTTATATATTTTTGATATGTAAACACAAAGTAATATCTAACTCATAATCGATTTTCTCTTAGTCTGACAACTAAAATTATCTAGTACATTACATGTATTTTACTAATATAGTTTGTTACAGATATGCAAACCTTTGGGAATGGAAAACATGTATGGCGTGTTTGGATGGTGGGAAGGGAATCACGTGCCCATGAATCCTATTCCCTGGTAGGGGGAATCCTAAACCCACCACCCCCAGGGGTTTAAATTCCCTTACTTTTTGGGAATTATATTCCTAACCACCCTCTATTCCTATTTACCAAACATGGGAATGAAATCGTATTCCGGGAAACTGATTCCATTCCCTCCAACCAAACACGCCGGTAATTCTATACCAAATATGATATTGAATATCGATATTCTGAGATCTTGTTTTGAGTATCAAAGGTGTATTCTTGAACATTAAAAAATTAAAGTTTAGCACATGTTCAAATTATTATGTCGACATTCTAATAAACTTTCCAATCTAACTTATTCACCTCTCGATATTTGCATAAACCTCGTGAATATTAACAGACAGATCAAAAAAGCAAACCATAGTAAGATTTACTTAGGATCGATCATTCTCAAATGATCGGTCATTCACTAGGTATCGGTCCTGCTCAAAGGGATCGATTATGCGAACGGTTCTGAACCTTATTTTGACTCTGAAACAAAGTTTCATTAGTCTACTTATTTATACTGGTTTGGATTCACCTGGAAGTTCAACACACTAAATAATAACAAGTTACCAATTAATGCAATGTCAGAATCATCAAAGTCTATAATTAAACTATTCTTCGTAACTCTATATACTTTAAGTTGTTGAAGCAACTATGTATATCATATCTTTTGATGCTTTGATCACTGTATAGTGAACAAGTCACCAATACTAAAGTTATTGTAAAAAGCGTAACTTCGTATGTTATAGTTTCAATGAATACATATTTGCATGAAAAATAGATATAAATAGAATAAGTCAAATCTTGTAGTTACTAACCTTGAACTGAATGATGGTGTCTTCGTTTTTTCTTCAAGAGTAATTAGAGCAAGTTTCAACATTCTATATTCCTATTATAACCTAACAAAGTTGACTTTAGTAATCTACTCAAACGACTTTGAGTTTTGGAACTAAACTTGACAATCAAACTTGAAATGCTAACACTTGGTGGGTTCAACCGAGCAATGCTCTAACATTTTTAACGAGGAAAAATATGAGTGTCCAACTAGATTTCTTAATCTTCTTATAATTGTACTCATTTTCCTTCGCCCAAGTTTTTTCCTTTTGGGTTTTATAGAAAAAGTTTTGATGAGACAACTAGCTTAAAAAAGTTACGAAGAGAATTGCTTAAAGAGAGCTTAAAGACATTATTTGAAGAAAAACATATACAATATAACTTCTTTAATTTAATACTCGATAATATAATATTCTCGCTAAAAAAAAAATTTGGTTCCAACTCGGGATCTTAGTGCTAAAATAATAAATTCGATGATATCATAATATAATATACATTTAAAAAAAATTCCTTAACCATTAATAGGTGTGAAATCTACAGTCAGGCCCATTTTCTCTACTTTTGTTTCCCACAAATCCACGGACAAAAAACTTCACACGCACGCCCATTTTCTATAAGAAAATTTCTCACAAACTTATAATTTATAAAATTATGTTTTGGTTTTTTTCTTCTTCTTCAAGCGCCGACTGTTCTTTTTCTTCTTTTTCTTTTTCTTCTTCAATTCCTTTTCTTGTTCCTTCCAATGAATGTGTATTCTCATGGAACAGTATGTTAACTATCGTCGATTTAGTCTTCAATCTAGTTAATTAGAGAAATCAAAAGAGATAATTTTTAATGGATGTATATCTATGGAATGACAAGAGAGAGCGAGATATGTATGATAGTTTTTTTGATCTGTATGCAATTATTAAAGCAACAGAAAATCTAGAGAAACTTATGTGCGTGATTTAATCACATCATCGGTGTATGAACCCGAGTGTTTAAAGTTGATTGATCAGTTCAAAACCCTAACTTCATCTCTTGTGGGTGCACTCCCTAGTAATATCGACCTGTGCAAGTGAAATAATATTTTTTTTGTAGATATCAACACACATACTCAACTGAAGTACATTCGTTTTGTTAGAAATTAGGGATTTGATCGATATCCAGCAAAAGGCGTGCATTTTCTGGCCTCCACTAAACATCTTCATTTGAATTCGTATTTGGAATCCCACTCCTTCATTTACAGTGTTAGGGTTCCTTCCGGCCTCCATTGGTATTCATTTTTACAATTTCTGGTGGATTGACGAGTAAGAGTTACAATTCGAATCATTAGGAGGAGTCTTGTTTCATCTCCCTGGTAAGCTTGAGCGCTAATTGAGGTGTGTATTTGTATTTATCCCCGTGACAGTGTGTATTTGTATTTATTTCCAATCAACGAAGTAGATAGTTTGCAATTGTACTACCCATTGTAATTGTAGAATTTTTGTGAGCTTATTTTCTTATTTTTTGTGTCTATGATGTTCGTAGTATTGCATGTGCATTTTTTTTGTAACCACTTTTCTGTTAGCACTGAAATAAAAATTTGCATACATAATATGTTATGCAGCTGCAAAAATGACTGCATAACCTATTATGCAGTCGAGAAAATGGCTGCATGATCTGTTATGCAGCTATAAAAAAAGCTGCATAATCTGTTATGTAGTCGAGAAAATGACTGCATATTGCATTATGCATCCATTTTTTTTAGCACCGTTATCAACAAAAATTGACTTTATAATCTGTTGTGCAGCTGAAAAAATGCCCGCATAACCTGCTATGCAGTCGAGAGAATGGATGCATAATCGGTTATGCAGCTATAAAAAAGATGCATAATTTATTATGTAGTCGAGAAAATGGCAGCATATTGCATTATGCATCCATTTTTTCGTTAATATTGTTATCAACCAAAAATGGCTTCATAATCGGTTATGCAACTACAAAAATAACTGCATAATATTGCATTATGCATCCTTTCTTTTGTTGGAATGTTATTTTTGAGGCATATGCACCGTTTTAATCAGTGGTTGCATAACCACATTAGTGGATGCTTGAATCAAAATACGGGTGCACAATGTGTTATGCATCCTTTTGTTTTGTTGGAATGAGTTTTTTAGGCATATACATCGTTTTAGTGGTTGCAAAGGCAAATTAGTGGATTCATAAACCAAAATATGACTGCATAATGTGTTATGCATCCTTTGTGGTCTTTGCATAATGTTTTATGCATCTTTTGTGTGGATGCATAATGGCTATGTATCCAATTTTTGAAATTGTGTCTAAAAAGAAAAACAACTTCGATATTTTTCGTAAAAAATCTAAATTTAATATTGTTGTTTGTACTCGTTGTGTAGATCTCTTTAAAATCTTTCCAACGAGATAAAATTTGTGAAATTCCAAGGCACCAATTTTTGGATATGTTATATTCTAATTTGGTTACTAATTATACCCCTGAAAAAATATGATGCATAACGAGTTATTCAAATATTTTTCATAATTTCAAATAATTATAGGTGTCAGAGAAACTGGAAAATATTTTGGACTTCAAAATAAGAATAATAATATTTTTGGGACTGAGCCTAAAATTCCCTTAATAGGTCCCGATATTATGTAAAATAATAATTTTACTAAAAAATAAAATATAATTTTCATACATGTCAAATTTCTCAAAATAGGATTCAACACTAGTTTGTTTTTCTTTGAAATTCAAATCAAGTTGTATTAGTTCGTAATGCACTCAAAAAATGTGAATTCGCATAACTATATTTTAATAAATTAGTCAATGGTTAAACATGGTAGTTACATTGTATCAAACTACAGTTATTCAAAAATAGAAATTATTCTTTAAATCGATAATATACTAAATTAATTATAAAATAATAAATTATTATATTATTAAAAATATAATATTTTTATAAAATAACAGGATTAAGGTGGTCCCAAGCCTATTATATTATAGAAGTTATATTGTACCTTGTTTTCAATAAAAACGGCAAGTTTATGGGTTATACTTGAAAACCAATATTAAGTAACTAGTCGAAAGGGATCATATTACTTGGGGGAAAATCTAGATCATTCACCAAACTTAACACTATTTTGTTATCGGATTGGATGTTACGGTTTTTTATACGCTGTACTTTTTTTTTTGTTTGGTTTTGTCTCATTGGGTTTTCCTAACAGGATTTTAAAGAGGCAGTATTTAACGCTTCCAACACCCTATTTGATTTGTACTATTTTACCTTCGTCCAGGTTTTTCTCCTTTGGTTTTTCCTGACAAGATCTTAATGAGGCAATTGTAGTAGTATGGTGTCATCTAAGGGTGAGTGTTGTAAATTAATTATTTGACTTACACCCCTCTTATACCACCACCTTATCATCTCCCCTTCAATCTTTTTACATCCTCCACTACTTGTATCTTCCACAATTAATGTAATAGCTTAGGTTTAATACCTTTATTATCCTCTTTTATACTAGCCTAGAAATTGAGGCTCATTCCTCTGTGATGTACACCAATTTATATTAATAAGAAATTCTTTCTTCTCCTCTCTCGATTTATTTTGTACAATAATTTATCTTTTGATTTAGTTTAAAACAGTTTTAACATATTTTATTTTTCAATAATTTTTAACTGTTCACATGTATTGTTAAGTGGTAAATATTTATATACAGCGTGTCCTTTTAAATGATAGGAATTCAAAGTTCAAACTTCTCACTATTAATACAAAGAATATGGCTCGTGGTCAACTAGGCTAATCCCAATCAGATTACATAAAGTGTTGAATATGTTGATATCTAGTTATTTGCACGACTTTTACATGGATTTGAATTAATACTAAAATGTGATGAGGTTTTGATTATAAATTTATGGTCTATTTGACCAATGATACCCATCAAATAACCAATTCTGGACTTTAATACCTAATATTTAAAATATTAAGGGATGATACATGGACAAACAATTGACTGTTAAAGTCTTTGGTTGACCAATCTAATTTTTATTTTGTCGATTTTTCATTAAAAGGAATGTCTAATTTTATAAATTTATCCCTAATGGAAACCTTAAATTATACACCCAAAATAGCAAAAGCAATAGTGAATTCACATCCAAGGTATTGAAAAAGGAAGGAATAACATTATGAAACAAATTCAAGTAAGGATCACATAAATCCCTAATTGCAAAAAGTGGTTGATGATCCCATAGAATATTTGGAAACCAACTAACTAAAACCCATACCATCAAAACTCCACTATAAATACCAAGGCATTTAAACATATCCGAGGCAAATGGCATACCTAAATTTACTTTTATATTTTTTATAATCCTCCAATTGTTCAATTGTTGGTGTTAAGCTAACCTTCTTTAAAACTCCTTGAATTGCATTCTCAAAAAACTTGGATAACCATAAAGCAATGTCGAAGATAGACGTTATCGAACGAACGAGTTGAATCAGATTGAAAATTATTTTTATTACTGTTTGATGTTGGAAGAATATGAGAAATGTTGATGATGACATCATCCTGGTTCTTGTCTATAACCTTCAGATCCTGGATAATGTTATCAACTGGAAGCAGAAACCTAGATTTTGGGATTGAGTGAGTAAGATTGGAAAGAAATTTAGGTTTAAAGAAATTTTTGGATAAGTTAGATGAGAGTAAGTGATTACATGATTTGAGTGGATATGATAGGAACTAGGGTTTCGAAGAACAAAGAGTTTTAGTAGCCATTATACAAGATGCATAAGAACTTAGCCATTGTTTCTTTGACGAAGAAGATAACATTAGGGTAAATTTATAAAATCCTGTTTTCTTTTTAATGATAATTAGAGAAAATAAAATAAAAGTTGGTCAAACGAAAACTCTGACAGTCAACGGTCAGTCTAGATACCATCCCTTAATATTATAAATGTAGGGAATTAAAATTCACAATAAATTATTTACTGGGTACTATAAGTTAAAAACACACTAAATTTATAGACGTCCACCTCAAAAAGCAACTACAAATACATAGAATATCCAATATCTTTGTTAGACTAAGCTAGAGTTGTTTCAGCAGAACAATTCTATAAAACTGTTTTCAAAAATCATTTTCTAATGTTTTTAAAATATATCCTTTTTTTATTTTTGTTTTTAATTTCTAATAAATTTTAAAAAGCTGTTTGGTATGACTGTTTTCAAAAACACCTAGTTTTAGAAGAAGAAGAAGAAAGAAAACAAAGAAAACAATAAATAGTTGTTTTCGTTTTTTTGTTTCCGAAAACAAAAAACAGACATGAAACATTTTCGGAAATCATAGCTACCAAATACGTTTTCTGTTTTCTTTGTTTTATAAAACGGAAAATAGTTTTATAAAACAGTACCAAACACAGGCACTTGCAAACCCATACTGACCAAGTTTTATTCCATTGAAACTTATTTATTTGTAATTGAATAGTTTGTAATGACTCCCGACTCTAGAGATTTTTCTAAAATATATAAACCTTTTTCGTGAAATAAGAGGAAATGAGAATGAGATTGGTTCAACATGAATCTTATCTTGAATAGCCGGTAGACATTTTCTCCATAGACGGTGACATTATTTTTTGATCATCTCAAAAATAAAAAATAAAAAATTCTTAAATTCACAGCCATCACGCGTTCCTTATTTTCTTAGTCTTACTTCTGGTCTTCATGACCATTTCATACAGAGATTATTAACATAGTTGTACGATGAAAGATACTGCCATGATCTAATATACGTATATTCTGAGTAATGTTTGAGAAGACCATTCAGGATAGCCAATAGGTATATAGTGCACACATGACATGACAATAATAATATTATCCCAACCTACTGCATTACATCTTTGGATATTGAAATGTATGTATCTCGAGGTGAAATATTCTTACTCAAGCAGCTCAACTCTGAAGAATTGTAAAGAAATGATGAAAGATATTATTGTTTCTTCTTATTATTGAAAAGAACATTGCCATATATATAGGCATATACGGTTACAGAGTGAAGCTTAAGAAACAGGCTGTCACATACAAATGCAACACAGGACTCCCATGTGACTACTACACACACATGACTACAGGACAGGACTCACACATGTGAGGACTAATACAGGTCCTCTAATACAAGAACAGGACTATAACAAGACTCTCTAGCATTCCCCTTCAAGCTTTGAATCTGAGAGATACATAAGCTTGTCAGTTAAATTCCTGAACATTGTTGTGCACATCCTCTTAGTGAAATACATCAGCTAGCTGCTGACTAGTGGGCACATAAGCAATGTTTATGAATGACTGAGAAACCAACTCTCTAACAAAATGGTAATCAACCTCTATGTGCTTTGTTCTTGCATGAAATACTGGATTGAAGGCCAAGTTTGTTGCACTCTGGTTATCACAATATAGAGTCATTGGCTTAGTGATAGGTAAGTGTAGCTCCCTCATGAGATAAGATATCCATAATAGTTCACTAGAAGTAACTGCTAAAGACTTGTATTCTGCCTCTGCTGAGCTTCTTGAGATTGTTGGTTGCTTCTTTGAAGACCAAGAAACTAAAGATGTCCCCAGAAATATACCATAATCACTTGTTGATCTTCTTGTATCTGGACATCCTGCCAGTCTGAATCAGAATAGGCTGAGATACATTCCAGTCTCCTCCTGTAATTTTTATACCAGAACCCATTGTTCCTTTTAAGTACCTCAGAATTCTTTTAACTAATTGAAAATGATGATCTGTTGGACAATGCATGAACTGTGAAACATAGTTCACTGCATAAGTGATATCTGGTCTAGTCATAGTTAGATATTGTAGCCCTCCTACTAAGATTCTGTATGTTGTTGGAGAAACCAGTGCAATACCACAATAAACTGAGAGTCTTGGCCCTGCAGCAACAGGAGTAGTACTAAGCTTGCAGTCTAACATGTCTGCCTTTTTCAGCATCTCAAGAGTATACTTCTGCTGAGTAAGAAGAAGAGTCTATGTGTTCTCATTCAATGTGCACTCAATACCCAAAAAATAATGTAAGGATCCCAGGTCCTTTATACTGAATTCAGTAGTCAAAATCTTTATAAAGTTGTGAACTGAAGCACTTGATGACCCAGTAAGAATAATATCATCAATGTAGAGTAACAGAAATATTACCTCAGAAGATGTATGAAAGATGAATAAAGAGTGATCACAAGAGGACATAATAAAGGTCCTCTAATACAAGAACAGGACTATAACAAGACTCTCTAACAAACTCCTTTGAGAATTTTTGTACTAGTATATACTAAACGAAATGATAAACACACCTCTCACGGTGTGTGTACCAACAAATACAGGGGTGGGACTAGGTTTAGGGTAAGTTCCACCTTCTGCATCTGTCGGTACATACTACGAGATTCAATCCAAGGTGTGTAACAGCTCCGTATATTAAATGTATACAATCCGTTTTTTGTTTGTGTGTTAATGTAGAATGAATATTTTATATCAAAATAAATTAAGTATTTTATTAATGGCGAGATAATTTTAAAAGGTCTTATCATTTCTGTACACAGTGGTGTAACCGGTCAAGATTTTATTTTTGTGGGGGCAAATTATTATGATATAATATAATAAAAGGTTGTGTATATAGAATCTTTCTTTTTATAGAAAAAGCAATATGAGAAATATGATATGGTACCGTCCAGTATCTGATCAATAGTATTGGGTCTTATGTTAATATCATGGGCACTCATACGGCTCCAAGTTACAACAGACATTCCTGTTATATTTGGCATTAAGTCTAAGAGTTGTTTTGCCATACTAGGAGTAGCTACCATCTAAACTACTATTAAACATAGCCAAGTTTAAAGCTATAAAATTGCTTGTTCTGGTTGTAGTGCTCCAAGCTGCTACTTCAAATATCTCCTTTTCCACTTCGCTTTTTTTAAATCTTTGGCCAATCTTCTCAGCTTGCATCCCTTTGAGAATCTGGACTGCTTGGATGGAGTCAGATTCTAGTTCTATTTTGCTTCCCATTCCATTTGCCCATTGCAAGGCTTGTTGAGCAGTGCTTTTAGCTATCTCTCTTGCGTCTGCTTGTGGAATTTCCATTCCTCTAACTCCTCTGCAACAACCTGTATAGTCAGTCAATATTAAACCTATACCATACCTTCCGGTGTTTGGATTTCTAGTGAAGCTCATATTGATTTTTAGATTTAGAAATCCAGGGGGAAGCCATTGCAATCTGAATTCTACTATCTTTTTCTTCGCTTCCTCCTGAGAATAACTTATGTGCACATGATTACCACAACTGGGGGAAACAACGAAATCTGAGTATTCACAAAATTTGTTATGTTTTTTGCAGTGTTTTTAGGAGAGGCTTTAGATTTCTTGAAGTTCACATTGCACCTCTCCTTCTATATATGCCAGAGAACGATTGAGAAAAATTCTGCCCACCCCAGCTCCCCTTTTTTCCTATGTTTATTTAATAACAACCAAGATAGCCATTCATGAAAGTCCCCAAACCCCTGATATATGTCTTTATGGGTAAAAAGTAATTCTTTCCATACTTGTATAGTGAAAGGACAATGTAAGAATAAGTGTGTTAAGGATTCTCTTTGAGAATTGCAAATTTTACAAGTATCTTCGATATAGTTGAGAATTTTTCCCGCTCTCTCTCCAGTAGGGAGGATGGCATTTGCAGCTTTCCAAATGAACATTCTAACAGAAGGGGAAGTTTGAAGTTTCCAGATTGTTCGCCATTTATTCTCAATTGTGTTTATCATATATTTTTTGTCAGTAATGTCTTTATATAAAGACTTTACTGTGAAGTTCCATTAGTAAGAGGCCAAATTACTTTGTCCTCTTGATAAGATCTATCAAGAGTTATTTTTCTTATCCTTTTAGCAACAGTTGGATTGAAGAATAGTGTCACGGGCTAAGATTTTGGACTAGACCGTGCGGCACTTGAACTCTTCAAGTAAGCCTAAAAGAACACAAGAGAGTTGGAGACTTAGAGATTTTAAGTGGGAGAGAGTATTTAATTATAAGAGAGAGAATGTTACGATTGCTTAAGAGCTTGTTGGTGGATGATTTGAGCAAATGAGCTCTCCACCTTATATAGTATGCTATGGAGGATTCTAGAACATGTTCTAGAATCATCATCTTCTAGAGTATTCTACCACTATCATGAATATACAATAAAATATTATATATACAAGAACATTCTAGTATGTTGTGGACTTCCTTAATCTTCCAGGTCCTTCCAATGGACCTAGACTCTTGTCATGGTCCAACCCAATATGTGGGAAAATGGGTGGGCCGTGACATTCTCCCCCACCTATTCTCGCGACGTCCTCGTTGCGGCTTGATTGTGAAACTGGTCGATCGCATCCTTGAATTGCCAGAGAGACGCTTCGGGCTCCCATGTTCCTTCTTGTATGGATGCATCTTCCCATTTCACTAAGTATTCTTTGCAAGGTGGCACACCCTTCCTTCGAACAATCCGTTCGGCTAATATCTCGTCTATAGCTTTGTCGAAGGAAGTTGCAATCATGGGTGGTGCGCGGCTTAATACTCCCCGACTTTCGTCTTCCTCGTCTTTGTTGAATGTCTTTAAGTTGCTAACGTGGAAGACGGGATGAATTTTCATCTTTGATGGAAGCTCCACTCGGTAAGAAGCTTTGCGTACTTTGGCTAGTACTTCGAACGGCCCTTCGTACTTGCGTAGTAAGCCTTTGTGTAGAGGCCGGGTGTACTTGAATTGTTGGGGCAAAAGCTTGACAAATACCATATCGCCAACTTGGAACTCCACATGTCGCCTCTTCTTATCGGCCCACTTCTTCATCTTCTTGGCCGTTTTTATCAATTGGGCGTGTGCTAAGTCCCTTTGCTGCTGCCAATCCTTCGCGGTCTTGTATGCTCCGGGGCTAGCACCTGCATAAGAAGTGGCCAAGGTACTTGGCGTCAAGGGCTGTTGTCCGGTTGCGAGCTCAAATGGGCTTTTCCCTGTAGACTCCGAACGTTGTAAGTTGTAGGAGAATTGAGCTATATCGAGCAACCTAGACCAATCTAGCTGATTAGCACTAACATAGTGCCTAATGTAAAGCTCCAACAAAGCATTCACCCGCTCGGTTTGCCCATCGGATTGAGGGTGGAAGCTTGTTGAGAAGTTTAGCTCCGTACCCATCAGCTTGAAGAGCTCCGTCCAGAATTTTCCCGTGAAGCGAACGTCTCGATCGCTCACAATGTTCTTTGGGAACTCCCCAATACTTCACCACATTTTTGAAGAAGAGCTTGGCTGCCTCCTCTGCTGTACATCCGGGTGTGGCTGCTGCGAATGTCGCATACTTGGTGAACCTGTCCACCACCACCATAATTGTGCCAAACCCATCCGACTTGGGCAAGCATGTGATGAAGTCCATTGAGACGCTCTCCCACGGTCTATCCGAAATAGGCAACGGTTCTAACAGTCCGCCAGGCTGCTTTTGCACAATCTTGTCTTGCTGGCACACAAGACATGTCCGCACATAGGCCTCTATGTCATCGCGGAGTTGTGGCCAGAAGAACTTCTCATGCACAAGGGCTAATGTGCGATGATTGCTGGGGTGACCTGCCCACCGCGAATCATGGCACTCCTTAATAATGTCTCTCCGTAAGTTGTCCCACCGCTGCACATAGACCCTTCTCCCCGTGGTGAACAGTAGGTCATCATCGATCCAAAACTTCCTCATCTTGCCGGCTTTGGTGAACTCTACCAAACTCTTCGCCGTTGGATCTTTGCTCAACCCTTCCTTCACACGGTTTATTAATGTGCTGCTGGCTTGCGTGAGATTGACGAACTCTGCTTTTCGGCTAAGTGCATCAGCGACCATGTTACCTTTGCCCGGCTTGTATTCGAGATCATAGTCGAATTCCGCAAGGAAGTCTTGCCACCTAGCTTTCTTCGGGCTTAACTTCTTTTGCGTTTGGAAGTAGCTCGTCGCTACGTTGTCCGTCTTGACTATGAACTTTGATCCGAGAAGGTAGTGTCTTCATACTCGCAAGCAGTGCACCACCGCCGTCATCTCTTTTTCTTGAACGGTGTACCTCTTCTCGGTATCGTTCAACTTGCGACTTTCGAACGCAATAGGGTGTCCATTTTGCATTAACACTCCTCCTATTGCAAAGTCCGAAGCATCGGTGTGCACCTCGAATGGGAGACTTGGGTTGGGTAGCTGCAAGACTGGCTCTTCGACCACCGCCTGTTTTAGCTCCTTGAATGCTTCTTGGCATTAGGTCGTCCATTCCCAAGCTCGCCCTTTCTTCAGCAAGTCTGTCAACGAGGCTGCCTTCCTCGAGTATCCTCGGATGAACCTTCGGTAGTAGTTGATGAGGCATAGGAACGATTGCAACTCCGACACTTTGGTAGGGGTTGTCCAATCTTGGATGGCGCGGACTTTGGCATCTTCCATCATAAGCTTTCCGCTACTGATCTTGTGACCTAGGAAGGAGACTTCTTCTTGGGCAAAGGAGCACTTCTCTTTCTTCACGTATAAGTCGTTTTCCTTTAGTTCTTGGAAAACAGTCCGCAAGTGACTCTCGTGCTCCTCCAAGGTCTTGCTATAGATCACTATGTCATCAAAATAGACCACCAAAAACTTGTCCAAGTATGGGTGAAATATCTTGTTCATCAATGTGCAGAAAGTAGCGGGAGCGTTAGTTAAACCGAAAGGCATAACAAGGAATTCATAAGCCCCATACCTCGTGACGCATGCAGTCTTTGGCTCGTCGCCTTCCGCGATCCTCACTTGGTAGTATCCTGACCGCAAGTCTAACTTTGAGAAGTACCTCGCCCCTCCAAGTTGATCGAAGAGATCTGCAATGAGCGGTATTGGATACTTGTTCTTTATAGTCACCTTGTTGAGAGCCCAGTAGTCGATGCACAACCGCATTGCTCCATCCTTCTTCTTCTGGAACAGTACCGGCGCTCCATATGGTGCTTTTGACGACTGGATGTAGCCCGCATCTAGCAAGTCCTTGAGTTGCTTCTTCAATTCAGCCAACTCTGGTGGAGACATACGATAGGGTGCTTTTGCGGGAGGCTTAGCGCCTGGATCTAGCTCGATCGCATGATTGATCTCCCTTCGTGGCGGCAACTTTTTGGGAAGCTCTTTTGGCATCACGTCCCCGAACTCTTCGAGAACCTTCGTTATGGCCTTTGGGACTTCTTCCCCTTGGGTTGTTGGCTTCTCCTCCTTCATCGTCTCTATGAAGGTCACTTCGCCTTTCTTGAACCCTTTGGAAAGTTGCAATGCCGACAGCACCGTGGTCTTCTTCTTCTCTTTAGTCACCGGTATAAGGTGAGCTGATTTGTCTCCGAGTATGCACAAGGAGTCAAAAGGTGACATGGGAATGGCCCGTTGTGCGCACATGAATTCCATGCCCAATACCATGTCGAAGTCGTCCATGGGGATCACCGAGAAGTCGACCGGTCCAGCCCACCGGTCGAGATACATTTCTACGCCACGCATCACGCCTTCTAGTGGCTTTGCATCCGAGTTCACTGCCTTCACGGTGCCTCCTCCTTTAGCGAACTTCATGCTTAGTCGCAATGCTTCCTTCTTCGACACGAAGTTGTGCGTAGCACCTGTATCTACTAACGCGCGGGAGGTTTTCCCATTCACTTGGACGTTTACGAACATAAGCGTCTTGTCCTTGCTTTTAGACTTCCCCGTCTTAGTTTGGGCACTGTTTAGCTTTTGGAGCGAACTCATCACGGAGTCTCGTTCCTTTTCGGATCCACTATCTTCCATCAATGCCGTAAGCTTACCCTTCTTCGGGCAATCCCGGACTTTGTGGTCTCCTTCACATAAGAAGCAAGAGAAAGAGGGCTTACTTTTATCTTTACGCTCGGGAGCTTTATCCTTCCACGAAAGATATTTCTTTGAGGTATGTTTGTCTCTGTCTTCTCTTGCTTCCCCACCTTTGGCATGGTGGCCTCTTGAAGCTCTCCTATCTTCGGAGCTTGTCCTCCTTGAGGTCTTCGTTCTTTCTTCGAAGCTTGGCCTTTCGACCAAGGTCTTGGCTACGGCAATTGCTTCGGTCAGTGTTTGAACACGACGGCGATCCAACTCTTGTTTCACCCACGGCTTTGCTCCGCACAAGAAGTTGAAAAGCTTCTCCTCTTCAGATAAATTGGGTATCTCCAGCAACAAGTTTGTATACGTTTCGGTATACTCTTTGGTTGTGCCCGTTTGACGAAGATACTTCAACTCCGCTCTAGCTTTGTAAGCCGCATTCTCCGGGTAAAAGTATTTATTAAGATCGTCTTTAAAATCTGACCAAGTAGTGATAGTAGCTTTACCTTGTTGAATCTCCTGGCTTCGGAGTCTCCACCACGCCAAAGCGTTCTCCTTGAGGAACACAGTGGCTCTCCTTATCTTCCTTGAATCCTCCTCTATTTCGAGATGCTCAAAATACCTTTCACAACTCCATATGAAAGTGTCAATCTCCTTCGCGTCTCTTTTTCCATTATACGGTGTTGGCTTGGGAGCATCCTCTCTTGAGAGTCTGCTTGGCCCCTCGTGCATGACTTGGTTGATGGCCCCCCTTTTGCACAATACTAATTCCCCTTTCACCGCTTCCAGCTCTTGCTCGACTGACAATAATTTGGCATTCACCTCCTCCACGCTATCGTCCACTGCGTCTTGGATCCGAGCATTCACGTCCATTTTGATACCATCCACCGCCTTGCTTATGGCCTCCTCGAATGTATCTTTCCACCCTTCAAGAGTCTCCTTCATTAGGAACTCTTCTTCGGTGCGTATAGGAAGTCGCTCACTCGCATTTCCAATACTTATCATTCGTGCCTCAAGACTTGTTTGTGTATCCTTGGACTTGCCCCTTTTCTTGGCTTGGCCATCGACACCTTTCTCCATGGTGTTGTTGCTATTAACGTCAGCCATTCTTGAGTCTTAAGCTTCGCTCTGATACCAACTGTCACGGGCTAAGATTTTGGACTAGACCGTGCGGCACTTGAACTCTTCAAGTAAGCCTAAAAGAACACAAGAGAATTGGAGACTTAGAGATTTTAAGTGGGAGAGAGTATTTGATAATAAGAGAGAGAATGTTACAATTGCTTAAGAGCTTGTTGGTGGATGATTTGAGCAAATGAGCTCTCCACCTTATATAGTATGATATGGAGGATTCTAGAACATGTTCTAGAATCATCATCTTCTAGAGTATTCTACCACTATCATGAATATACAATAAAATATTATATATACAAGAACATTCTAGTATGTTGTGGACTTCCTTAATCTTCTAGGTCCTTCTAATGGACCTAGACTCTTGTCATGGGCCAACCAAATATGTGGGAAAATGGGTGGGCCGTGACAATAGGCTAAGTTTACTTTCATCCCAATTGTTGCCTCCTACGATAAGATCTTTAACTTTTTTCCAAATTTTGGGGAGAGTTTGATGGTTTTTCTAGTGGAGGTTGGATACCAGGTATCCGCTGATCATTCCAAATGTTAATCTTTCTTCCATCCCCAATTTCCCAATTGCCAATTCTTTGTACGTGAGAGATAACTTCCAGTATCCCATTCCATAGCCAAGAGTCGGTTAAGTTTGGCTTTGAGGATATGTGCATTACATCCTTGTCTTTTAAATACTTAGCATGTACTCCCTCCGTTTCTGGAAAAGTGTTACTATCATTTTTTCCTTTTAGCCTAAAAATAGGTCAATTTGAAAAAGTGATAGTAACTCTTTTCCTGAAACGGAGGTAGTATTATTTTAGCTCCTAGAGTATCAGGTTGATTTAGCAACCTCCAACCCGCTTTAGTTATCATTGCAATATTTAAGGTTTCTATGTTCATTATCCCCAGTCCTCCGTTTTCAATTGGAGTGCAAACTGACCCCATGCTTTAAGATAGATACCTTTAGGAATTTTTGGATCCTTTCCCCAAAAGAAATCCCTATGTATTTTATACATTTCCTTACATATTGTTTTTGGAATTTTAAAAGTATTCATTTGGTAAACATCTATGGTGGATGTGACTGATTTAATTAACGCTGTTTTACCTGTAGTATTTAGATTTCTGCTTTTCCATCCAACAAGTCTATTTTTATCTTGTCAATAACAAAATAAACTTTTATCTTAGATATATTAGTAAAAAACGGAGACCCCAAATAATTATCATTCAACGGTATCTTTTCAACTCATACGATTTTGATAATATCATCTTGGATAATTTCGACCGTGTTATTACTGAAAAAGATCCCTGATTTAGCAAAATTTATCATTTGGCCCGAGCATCTATTAAATTTGTCTAGAATGTCCAACATATTTTTAGCTTCATTGTTTGTGGCCTTGCAAAAGATTATGCAATCGCCAGCAAACAACAAATGACTAACAAAAGGTGCATTTTTCACAATTTTCAAGCCAGTTATTTAGTTTCATACTCTCATCATGCATCATTGTCCTGGAGAAAACCTCCATAAAAATTATGAAAAATAAGGGGATAGCGGATCCCTTCTCTTAATCCTCTAGTTGGTTTGTAAAAGTCACATGACACCTATTTCAGAAAAATAACAAGGGTGGTTGTAGATATGCATCGTTGAATAAGGTTACACCAATGGCTAGAACCCATTTGTTGTAAAACAACCAACATGAATTCCCATTCGACTCTGTCAAATGCTTTAGACGTGTCTATCTTGATCCCCATCCAACCTTGTTTATCCCTTTTTTTTCCTCATATTATGGATAGTCTCGTGAGCTACCGTAGTATTATCACTTATCTGTCTTCCCTGCATGAATGCTGATTGATGAGGTGACATTATCTTGTTGAGAAGAGGTTTCAGTCTCAAAGCGATTATCTTATAAGTGCTATTACACATGACTATGAGTCTGAAATCAATGGGCGAGGTTGGAGCTTGAACTTTAGGAATCAAAGAAATGAAAGACGAGTTTATCTCCTTAAGCATATGTCCAGTTTTAAAGAAATTTTGAAACCATATTTACTAGATCAGCTCATATGATTTTCCAATTCTTTTGAAATAAATTGGGCGAGAAACCATTAGGACATGGAGCTTTGGTTCCTTCCATGGCAAAGATGACATTTTTTATTATCAATAATGATCAGGTACTGCTATCAATTTGAAATCATCCTCATCACTAATGATTTCAGGAACTAAACCAATCATGTCTAAATTTATTGGAGGATTACTGGTTGTTGCTATTTTGCTAAAATGTTTTGTGATACATTAGCAACAAAATTTCTATCAGAATGCCAATTACCATGATTATCTTTTATGTTCTTTATTCCTTCTATATTTGGTTCCGGCAGTGTTATGGAAGAAGGAGGTATTTCTGTCTCCCAATTTAATTATTTGATTTCTACTTTTTGTTTTCCAAAAGTTCTCTTCTATGTCTTTCCAATTTTGGAGAGATGTTTCAAGTCTCCTAATAGTGTGAGGATTCCTATTAGGAGAGTTAGAGATCCTCTCAATTTTCTTCTTAACTTTTTCAATGTTTGTTTTAATATTACCAAAAGTGTGTTTATTTCTGTAATACCCCAATTCGGCAGGTAGGGTTCGCCGAATGAAATATAGGTAATAGTTTTCCTTTTTCTAACACCGAGGTCTTTTCAGCACAGTTGACTCCAGAGTTGAAAAAAAGCTCTGCAGTTAAGCGTGCTCGGGCGGGAGTAATCCAAGAATGGGTGACCTCCTGGGAAGTTGCTGATG
Organism: Papaver californicum; assembly: GCA_023531435.1. Lineage (NCBI taxonomy): Eukaryota > Viridiplantae > Streptophyta > Magnoliopsida > Ranunculales > Papaveraceae > Papaver > Papaver californicum. Next base: position 3,425,437 of record JAJJMC010019063.1, read on the forward strand.
GATGACCGCAGCGGTGCCTGTTAAAAACCCCACACTGCCGGATAACAACAGTGGCTAAGTGGGGATAATATCGATGGAGGGTCGGGTCATTAAAAATGGTATCAGAGCCGACGACGGATCATCTGCCGAGGGTGTGAGAGTACGTTAGGCGGGATGTGGCAGGTACTGGTCTCATGAGTGACAGAGAACGCCAAAGATCTGGGCTTGAATATATTCCGGAGCCGAGGACGACTCCAATTTAAGGAGGTGGTATTGTAATACCCTAATTCGGAAGTTAGGGTAGCATTTGTTGACATTAGATAACCTTTTGGCAAAAGAAAAACTAGGAGATTTATGCCCCAAGAATCGTGAACCATTTTACATTCCGGGTGGTCTATCCACCCACCGAAATATTTAAAAGGATAAACCGCATCCTTCCATTGAGGATTAGTATTAAAGAGGATAAGATTATGATTAAAACCTCTAGGAATAAGGTGGAAAATGTTGGATTCAGGAAATTTATTAATCCATTCCTCATTGCTAATAGCTCAGTCAAGCCTTTCCTCCATTCTACTATTATTTGTTCTTTACACCAGGTGAAAGGATAGTCAGTATAGCCTAAGTCTTGAAGACCCATATCAGAGATAAGATTATTGTAAACGTTAGCTTCCATCCTATCAAAGGGATGCTTGCCTTGTTTTTCACTTTCATGAAGCACAACATTCAAATCTCCCATGATAATCCATGGTATATTGACATTAGTAGCTTATCTGGTTAACATATTTCAAGATTCCATTTTACTACGATCCTTATAAGGAGATCCATATAAGCCCGTGAATAACAGTTCAGAACTATGGTAATTGTCTTTTACAAATACCATTTATCTGATTATGATCCCAGCTATGTATATCAAGTTTTATGCTATTTTTCCATATGAGAGCCATCCCTCTTGCAATATCTCTAGGAGGGGTAAGTTTATAAAATTGAACATTGATTCTTTTCAAAATTTCTATCATATTTTCATTTTTCTGTTTAGTTTCTATAAACAAAGAATGTCAAGATTTTCCTTGTTTAGGATATCAATCAAATGATTTTGGGTGTTTTTCTGTCCCAATCCTTGACAATTCCAAAATAAGAATCTTAGGAAATAAGAGACTTGGGGATATTTCTTTGGGACGTTTCTATGTTTAATCCAATATATACTTGGTCTAATATTAGCAGAATATGAGAAACCATCATTCATGTGCTCATTTTGTTGTAATGGAATGTAAGAGGATAAAGTTACGTTTTAGTACCTTTCTAATCCCAGCAAAGTGGACCTTTTGCTCACCTTGGTTACCTCTGTTGGGGTTCAGAAATCCACCTCTAGGATCCTTGTAATTCCTTTCCTTTCCATACTCATCTGTGGGTCTCCTAGTTCTCCACCGGTGGAAGGAAAAGCTATAGTTTCTGAAGAAACTCATAGATCTGGCAAGGGGTACCTGTAAGGATAAAAGAAAGAGGAAGATATGGAGCGATTTCGTGGTATCTAAAGAAAGATTAAGACTAATTATAGGGAAAATTAAAAACTAAAATTAATCAAAAAAGTGAAAATTGAATTTGGACTGTTAGAAAGCAAAAGAGACTAAAGCTTATTGAAGATCTGGAAAAAAAGAGATTCAAAGGAAGACCAATTAAAGAGAAAGCATACGAATTAAGAGGAATCTATAATGAAGATCTAACAGAGAACGAAAACACCGACTAAATAAGAAGGAGGGAAAAGATAATAAAGGACAGAAATCGATCAGCTTAAGCAAAGAGACAAAAATAAGCAAAAATAGCTAAATAATATGGAATCAAATTAAAAGGGATCAACTAATTAACAGCAAGAAGAAGACAGGAGCTAAAAGGAATGTAAGAAGCTAAAAGAGCTGGAAGAAGAAGATGAAATGAGAAGAATTAAATAAAGTATCAGGAACAATTGAAGGAGATTTTGATGTCTCTGAAACTATCGCGCTTTTGTCAATGAAACTTGATTCTTGAGTCTTTAGAAATTTGTAGCTGATATAACCAGTAGCAATGGTGATTAGTGGCTGTGTATCTTGTGTCTTGGTGACTTAGAACATCGGAATCCTTGTGGCTTATTAACTTGTAATTTAGAAACTTTTGTATCATTAATGTCTTCGTATCAATGGGTTTTAGGAACTCTGTGTCTCAATGTTAACTCAGAAACTGATTATTATTTCATTATCCGGTGAGATTCCGACAATCACCGATAAATTCCGGCCAGATTTAGTTCTAACGGTCGAATAACGGCACTAAATGGTGGTAATAGAGGTATTAAGGTTTACCACCCCAAGGGGTGGTAAAGAGATTTGGTAAAAGAAATAGAGAGAGAGAGTGAGTCGTTAAACAGAGAATGACCACCTTCTCTATCCATCTTTTTTACCACATGAAAATACGAAGAAGTGAAATGTACGTAGACTTGGTGGATTTGCGTATATAGAATCATAGACGCAAAGGGATCGAAATCCCCCTTGGCTTTTCAATGTTATAGAAATCTTAATTAAGTTTTATGGAATATTAATTTTTTTTAAATTAAATAATATTTAATAAATCAAACCTATTAAATAAAAAGTGTAAATTTTATTTTTTCATGACACATAAGATTTTAGATCATTGTTTAAGATAAATTTATTTCCAATAGCTTTATAAGAGGGATGATATACTAAATATAAAGATTTTAAAGAAAACCTTAACTAGATCTCTAAAATAATCTCCACGTCATATTTTTTATTATTATTTTATAATAATTTTATCAAGTAAAATTAAATGGTTAAGTTTTTATCATGTAAGATATTCTAAGGGTTAAACTACTATATTATTGGAGATAGTTTATCGGTTATGAGGTCTTATATTTATTATATGTGTAAACCTTCATAAATAAAAATCTTAATATAATTTCTACATAGAATTTTTTACACCCGCTTATTGGATACGATCATTTCTTGGTTCCACAAAAAAATTCCTAATTTATATAATAGGCATCAACACACAAAACTTTTAAATCTCTGGCGCACTAAACACTCACCGGTATGCGCCATTTACACCTTTGTTTAAATGCATCTTATTGGCTTATAAGTTATTTTCTTCTGCGAATTAATTCGTTCTCCCTGGTCTTTGGTTGTACTAATTTTTTTATTTATTAAGGAATTACAAGAACTTTTTGGTTAAGTAATGATCAACAAGAATATGCTTTTTCGTTCTCTTTTACATGTTACTTTGAGGAAAAAACACATGTATTAAGAAATGGTTAACCCCCATTTATGAATTTATTGTTAGGGTTCAGAACCATCTATATATGTCAATCCGGTAGAAACAAGACGATAAAAAATTCTAGATTTTTAGGATTAGTTCATGAACCTCTTTACTATGATCTAAGATGAAAAAAGAGACAATAGAACTACACTGATGCAAGTCATATATAAAAACAATAAATAAAGTACCCAGGGATTTAACGTGCTTCAAAAATATACATAATGTTTATATATTGTCTACATCCACCAAAACGACTACGACCTCTTTCTTTATTATAGAACCACCAATGGAGAATTACACATATAATTGACTAATCAATCCATCGACTCACCACAATATGACCGAACAAAAAGAAAGTCTCACAATCGCTCTATAACTTTAAAGTGGTGTCTTCACCCCAAACAAGATAATGTATACCACATTCTCTCTCACAACAAGATGATCTTCTCTGCACATCCTGAAATAAATTATTCATTGACGCCTTTTGCTCAACACCAATAATTTACTCCAGCACCACCAAGATGATCTTCTCCTCAAACGATATCTTACCAACATCTCCATATGAATACTCCATAGTGACATATCTACATAAACCAAATGAATACTCCATAAAGATATATCTTTCAACATCGATGAGCACTCCATTAACTCATAATAATATACTCCTTCCACCATAATGGTCTCTCACATCAACTCCAAGAGGTGGGATAAATTCCTCACATTTCTATTGAGAATTTTATTGAGAAATGCATAGTTAAAACTCATAGCCTAGAAATCCTTATATATGAGTCACATTGCTTATCTGCTAAAAATAAGGTTTCCTAACTTAGCTCTTAACAAACCAAATTTTAGTAACAAGTTTTTTATTTCCTAAGTTCCTAGACTTAGGAATAACTAAGCAATTAAAAGTTATCTCAAAACTCTTAACCCTAATCACCGACTAAGTTTGAGTTTTCCCCAACCCAAACTCACCGGTATAATTGAAGGATCATACGAACTGTCTAATCGGCCTACTTCGAGCCCAATCTATATAGTACCGTAACCACCTTTGGTTGGACTGTCTAACCGACCAACTTCAAGGCCAATCTACATAGGCCATTTCACTCCAAGTCCACATAGCTACGATATTGTCCCCATTTTAACCATCTTTAGCCCATTTCGGTCCCAATCTACATAGTACCTATGCTGTCCGCACTTTTAATTAACCAACCTTGACCCATTTCGGGTCTGATCTACATAGTACCGATATTATCCCTATTTTAACCACACCACATTTGATTTGATTGGACTATCAAACCGGTCCACACCTCGGATCATGTCCTGGCCCACTTCGGGCCCAATCTAAACTATATAGTACCGATATCGTCCCCATTATAACCACCTTTGACCATAAATATGGGGTTTTACCTCCCAAACCTTACCTCAAACTGAATTGTGATGCATCTTTTCTCAAAAGGAACAATTCTTGAGGCATTTGACTAATTTTACGTGACTTTGCAGGTAATTGGAAGGATTGCATATCAAAAAGCTTGGATGAAGTCTTTAGTTCCGACCAGGCAAAATGCCTTGTATTCCTGGAAGCAGTCAAGTGGAGCTGCGAACTGCGGATTACATATGTTATAATTGAAAGATACCTGAAAATATCACTGATTATATCAACAACTTTGTCTATACCATCACCTGGGAAAATGAGAACATTCTCCTAGATGCTTTAGTTTTATTGAAATCTATTCACAATTGGAATTGTTGTTTTGATAAAAGAGATTGTAATAAAGCAGCAGATATGCTTGCTAAGTATAGTAGAAGGCATAACATATCCAGTAATATGATAAGCCACCAAGTGTTTTAGAGAGTATGTTATTGTTGGACAAAGATTCTGGTTAACAATATCTCTTGTTGCATAAAAAAAAAACTCGTTGGTATGTAAGGAGATTTCACGATTTATTATTCTTTACTTAGAACCACAATTATTTCGTTGATTGGTTCTTTACCATGGTTCTTTTCTTCTTTCATTCTCTTATTTAAAAATAATTATCAAAATAACAATAATTTTAAGAAAAGATATAATTTTGGATTTTGTAGACAGTCTTTTTTATATATTTTTTCTGTTTCTATCATTTTTTCATTTTAGGCTAAAATGAAAAATGATATTGAAAAAGTGATAATAACACTTTTTTAAAAACAGAGGAAGTATTATTTAGACTTAAAATTAGAATATTACATAGGATATATCATATACTCCCTCCGTTTTTAAGAAATATGCAAGGTTTCCATTTAAAAGTATGTTAAAGAAAAAGCAGGTTTCCATAAATGGTAAGTCAAATATTGTAACTTTACTACTTTGTCAATAATAGAAACCACATCTCTTCTTTTTTAACAAGTAGGGGATCATTCTCTCTCGTGTTTTCTCTTTAAAATATTAAGAGGACCATCTTTTTTTTATAAAAACAAATTAGGAAAAAACATATTTTTTTTTTAAATCATTGGTTTTTTTATTCTGGTGCAAAACCAAACAAGCTTATTTTTATAGAAACGAAGGAAGTACGAATGTTAGAACTTAAATATTCTTCGTAATGAATAGGGTTTAACGAGATAAATATCCCCATCAGAAATTTAACGACGTGTTCTTTGTTTTGATTGGTCTCCATCGACACTAATTCTTATGTCATTGTTATAGACCCACTTGGTGCCCAAAGTCTAATAGCTGGAGTATTTATTTGTAGAATTAGTTTGGGAGTTTCATTTATGTGAGCAATATTTCTCGAGAAAAAACAGAGATGGAGAGTGTAATGAGTCCCTCAGGTGCTCTGGGGAAGTTGGTAACAGTGTTGAGTATTGATGGCGGTGGCGTTAAGGGTTTAATCCCTGGAGTCGTGCTTGCTTTCCTTGAGGCTGAACTGCAGGTACTACCCCTATATATTATGGTTGATTAAATTTTGATGCTAAAACTAATTAATATAGATCCGGCACCAGTCAATATTAACGTATTGATCTAGTCGATAGAGGGTTGATATGCATGTAGTTATGATGGGTGTCTTTTAATGCGTAAATAATATTTTTGTGTATTTATAGAAACGAGATGGGGAAGAGGTGAGATTGGCCGATTACTTTGATGTTATTGCAGGAACGAGCACTGGAGGCCTAATAACCGCCATGATCACTGCTCCGGACAAAAACAACAACAACCGTCCTCTCTATGCTGCCAAAGGCATCGTCCCTTTTTACCTTAAGCATTCTCACATGATATTCCCTCATAAAAACAGGTAATACCCTGCCTCATCATCATAGATGATAAAGGAAAAGGAAACAAAACCCGAGCTCATCAGTTGTCTCCGTACTGGAGCCAGGCCAATTTTTGTTGTTGATAATATGAGCTCCAAATCACATTTTTACCATTTTGCCTATCCTAAACTTTTTTTACTTTCCCATAGCTAGTTTCCCTTGACTTCTCTTGTCTGTTTTTTTGCATTTGACTTAGTCTCTGTGATGGATTGTGCAGGACACGACTGTTTTTTTTTTGATAATTTTTCCGATTTAAAAATTATGGTACATCTAGATTATTAGACATCCGTGCACATCTATTTAGTTATTTATTTAGTATAATGTATATATGTGCAGTGGGGGATTGCTTGGTTCAGTTATAAACCTTTTCGGGACAGTGGCAGGACCTAAGTATGACGGAAAATACTTGCATTCTCTACTGAAAAAACTTCTTGGAGATACCAAAATGGATCAAACCTTATCATCTATTGTTATACCTACCTTCGATATAAAGGTTCTTCAGCCTATTATTTTCTCAACTGGCGAGGTACGTCTGTTAGTATATAAACTTGTTTGGATACATACAAAAAGTGATTTTCTGACTTATTAATTGAATTAAAAAATTAAAAATTAGTTTAGAAAACAGATTTTAGATAAAAATAAAAATGTTACTTTAGAGAACAAAAAGCGCTACTGTTTCTGGTTGCCAATCAGGCTTTAAAGTAACACACAAGTATAACATGATGAGCACACCACTAATTAACATGTATATTGATCAAAAAAATAAAGGTGAAGAAACTTCCATTTTTCATTTGACACAGGCAAAGAGGGATGTCTCCAAGGATGCCTTGTTAGCAGATGTATGCATTAGTACATCTGCTGCACCTACATATTTTCCGGCTCATTATTTTGAAACCAAAGATTCAAATGGAAACATCAGGAGTTTCAACCTCATAGATGGTGGAGTTGCAGCCAATAACCCTGTTAGTATAGTTATTCATACTCAAATTACTATAAGGAAGTACATAAATGTTTTTTTTTAAATGGTTTTGATTTTGTTGAGTGTGGGTCTGGGTGAATATGTTTGCAGACGCTACTGGCGATGAATACGGTCACAAATGATTTATTAATGAAACGTGAAGATTTAGCACCCGTCAGAGCCACAGACTACAAGAAATACTTGATTTTATCTCTAGGGACAGGAAATGCTAAGAATGAACAGAAATACAGCGCTCCAGTTGTCTCCAAATGGGGTGTTTTAGGGTGGTTGTATGATGGAGGCAGTGTTCCTCTAATTGATTTTTTCGCTCAAGCAAGTGCAGATATGGTTGATATTCATGTTTCCACTCTCTTCAAAGCACTCCAAAGCGAGGAAAACTATCTACGCATTGAGGTACATTTTCCTACTAGGGTCAGATCCCTTGACATGCTTAGACCAACGACACTATCTTTAATGGCGCTATTTTTTCTGTGATCACCCAAATGAAAACTAACTACATACAAACTATTTGTTTTTGGAGAAGTATCTTTTCATTGCGCACTAACTCTGTCACAAAATTTGCACTTCTGTTTTATGTGACCTTACTATCTACTGATTTGATTTTTAATCCTTGGTAATTAAAGGCCGAAATTCAAACCGGTAAATGATTAAGTTACACAACCAAATGTGCTGATATTTGTTGAAAGTGCAGTGTATAATGAAGACAACATACTACGAAAAGGATTAGCTTGTGAGTAGTTTTTATTTTGGCGCCACAAAATATAGTGCCAAAATGTAAAGATAGTGTCGATTAAAGCATATCGACAGATCCTACTCTACATACCTGAATACACTAGATTATCTTCATTTCATTGTACAGTTCCCCAATTATTCTCCTTTTTAGCTTATTATTAGGTAATGTATAAAATCAATTCACACTGATTTCTTGTTTTCTCATTATGAATTCTTAGACAGATGACTTAGTAGGGAACACCTCATCAGTGGATATATCAACAGAGGAGAATATGCAAAATCTGATTAAAATAGGCGAAGCTCAACTGAAGAAAGGCTTGTCTAGGATTAACTTAGATACTGGAATGTCTGAGGAGGTTCAAGGAGCAGGCACCAACGGAGACGCCCTAATTCGTTTTGCTAAGGTTCTCTCCGATGAACGCCGGGCAAGGCTAGCCAAATCTGCATCGCAATAACATGAAATACCCTTGAAAGAACGGTTGCCTTTGGAAAATCCTCGTGTGCATTTTTTTTTAACTCTTGTTACACCAAGGGTCTCTGTTTTTTCTCTGTTGCATCAATTTATATGTGTCATTGTGTGTTGCAATAATTTGATGCCTAAATGGCAACATTGCTAGTGGAGGGTACCAATTTTTTTTGTGTGTACCAAAATCCATATAAATTAAAACATCCCTCACCAATGGATTGGTACCCTCTCAAGCAAATTGATAACCCCGTTAGCAGCCATCAGGCTATATGCTGAATCAGTTTTTGAATTATTTTTTTTGAAATTGGAATTATTTTAAAAACAAGAAAGAATGTACTTAATATACAAAGGGTTCAAAGTGTTCAAAGGAACACCAAGAGACAGAAACTCAAGCCATAGAGTCATCAGCAGCAAAGGTGGTTGCCAAACAAATATATCATCCCAGTTGAAGATCCAATCAGCAAAAGGGTAGGAAATTTCAGCGTGATACACTTTCAACCACGAGTAAACTGCAGCCTTTATGTTGCAGGTTAATTGGTGCAAACTCTGCACTGTCAGCAAAAATCCTATTATTGCGTTCCAGCCATACTTGCCAAGTTGTTGCATGAAGTAGAAGTCTCCAAACCGCATGACCATTTCCTTTTAATTTCACATTGTCCCAACCATTCACAGGCTCAACAAAAGTGACAGGCATTACCCACTGCCATCCGGGAATGAGAGGTATTAACTTGATCCAAACTTCAGTTGTGCATCGACAGTGGATAAAGAGATGGTCGACAGACTTGTCTGCAATGTTACACAAGCTACACAAACCAGAGATTTCAATACTTCTCCTAGCAAGATTGTCCCTAGTTTCCCACTCGATTGAAAATGGTTTCCCACAAGAAAGAAAAGATTTGGGAAACTTGGGAATATGCCCAAAACAAACTTTCATTCGGTGATGTACCCCAATATTCCAATGTTTGGAAATATGCCCCACCGACCAACTTTTCCATCTACCACAGGTCAGCTGACCACGTTCTGACAAGTCAAAGCCCTCCTGAAATGGCATTTCAGCCCTCAAACAGATTCTCACACTCATTTATCAAACAGATGGAAATCATGGAAGTGGTGTTGTGCTGCTGGTGTTGGTTTGTTAACTAGATTGTGGCGTGAAGTGGACTGGTGATGGATTGTGGATGCTGGTGGTTTGTGAAGGTAGATGTGAATGGTGGTGGTGCAGGCGAGATGGTTGTCGAGAACAAGCAGCGAGGTGGTGAAAGGTGGCCTGAATTCAGCTGCTGGTGATGGGTTTTATAGAGGAGAAAACCTCCTCACTTAGGAGTTCCGCCGAACACTTATGTGCAGGCTAATGGTCTCTCCTCTTGCTATGAGTTCTTGGTCTTTTATAGCTCAGATTCTCCTTCCAAATCCTGCAAATTCGAAATAGATAACAACCCATCAATTCTAATCCCATACGAATTCAAAACACGGCTTCATCTCCCACCATCAATCATGAAAATTAACGGCAACAGATTCATTCAATGGCAGCAATACATCATCTACTTTACTGATTTTTCTCATTCTCAACTCTCTCCAAACTTCAATCCAACGCAAACCCACTTTCTAAATCATTGTAACTTAGCAGTACTCCTCTTAATCTTCACCATTCTCACACTATTTTGCACGGCAGCAGATTAGTTCTTCTTTCCTGTTTTCTCGTTTGAAATTAAACCCAAAATCTTCCCTGACTCGAGTTTTGAGATAAACTCATTCTTCGTGAACCATTCAAGACTCTTAACTCGTTATCAATCTTCGACGTTCATACACATTATTGACGACATCAACTTCTTATTCTTCCCTGTCACAAAACAAACCCAAACTTCATACAAACTGTTTGTTTTTTTGAGTCAGGATCTGACTGAAATCATCTGATTTATATGAATCAGATTAAGTAAGATGCAAACAAACAAATATGATGAAAGTTGTATCACTTCCTTGTCGGTATAAAAACTTGTCCTAAAACCTTAAACCACAGCCACACGAACCATGGCACCGACGGCGAGAAACTTGGCAGACAACCTAGTCGAGAGTCTCGAGACTTAAAACTGGTGAGGGTTGAAATGTGATTTCAGGAGGGATTTGACCGGTCAACACGTGGTCAACCGATTTTTTAACTGTGATAGATGGAAAAGTTGGTCGGTGGAGTATATTCCCAAACATTGGAATATTGGGGCACATTACCGAATGAAAGTGTTTTTAGGGTATATTCCTAAGTTTTCCAAAAGATTTTTTGTTAGAACTTCATAGGACCAGACAAACTTACTTAGGAATGTCGGATTTGCTTCAATAAGAATTCTATCATACGTCAACCACAAATACCAGTCCTTCACGGTGAAGCCTTTTTTAGGAGTAGTTTTCCAAATCACCCGAGCATGGTTTGAAGGAAAAGTAGAGGGGTCATTACCAATACGTTGCAGCAAATTGCAAAGTTCAGGAACTTCCACAGTGCGCAATACTCTCCTAAAATTGATGCTGCAACTGTAGTGAATATTCATCACCTTATGGTCTTTGATTGAACCATTCTTATTTGCTGCAATCTTAATCAAAGAGGGGAAAGAGGAAGCTAGACAGACATCACCACACCACGCATCGTACCAGAAAGAAAAGCCATTACCATTTCCAATTGATAGCTCGCAGTTCTTATAGCAGACGCCCGCTAGCTATGAAATCACAACCCAACAACTTGAGCCGTAAGTCATTTTTTTTAAGGATGTGCTAACAGACGAGCATGGTTAATATTGAATTTAGCAACAATAACATTTCTCTCCGTTGTGAAACGCCACCCTTACTTTGATAAAAGGGAGATATTCATTAGTTCTAAGATTTTATGCCCAATACTCCATGATCAAACGGTTTGAGTATTTGCGACCATGCAACCCGATGCATACCATTGGTACCATAGCCTCGTTCCAAATAAAAATTCTCATCTTCCTCTCCAACTATTGAATAGTATTCATAGGAGCTTGAAGTAATTGTCGGAGAAAAAGAGGTTTTAACAATATCTACAAACTTGAGGTTTAGGGTCTTGATTAGAATTGATTTTAGGACCTATGGGCCATTACGAGTGCTTATTCAGTTTTATATGAGTGAATGAAAGGTAATCTTTAGTCTCGTATTGCTTAGACTAAAGATGGATGTCCTCGTTATAACTATATTCCCACATTGAGTATACTTGGGTGGGTGGACACTGGCGGGCAAACTATACATTCTTTGGCTTGGGTTTGTGCGCGTTTATTAGACTTTACTTGGCTTGTGTTTGTGCACGTGTTCGGATGTTAAATAAGATCTATTTTTTCCCGAATATATTTTTGAGTGTTTCTTAAGGAAAATGTTTACAAAATATTTTTGTCTTAGTTTTTTATTTAGGGAAAATTTCAGTTTGGTCGTATTTTATGTGGTTCCAAGTCAATTTGATCCACCGACAAATAAGGGAGTATAGTTTGGTCCTTATTTATTTAAAAATGTTAAAATAACTAAATTACCCTTTTCAGTCTTTTATTTTCTCACTTCGTAAAACAAAGAAAAAAACTAAAAATTAAATATCTCTCAAACTATATGTTGAAAATTAATAAGTTTTATATATTCGGAAAGCTCTCAACGAGATCTTTACAACGAGTACCCATTTCACAATTTTTCGAATCTTTAATCTTCACGGTATCGGTAATGTTAATTCATACTAAAAAATAAACAATATTATAGGGTTCATTTTGTAGAATGAACTCGTATGGTAGTTCATTCTAGCAGTTCATTTTGTAAAATGAACTCGTAATGAGAGTTCATTCTAGCAGTTCATTTTGTGGAATCAACTCGTAATGGTAGTTCATCGTAGCATTTAATGGTAGTTTATTCTGTAAAATTAACTCGCAAAGTTAGTTCATTATAGCAGTTCATTTTGTAGAATGAACTCGTAATAGTAGTTCCTTCTAGCATGTAATAGTAGTTCATTATGTAAAATGAACTCGCAAAGTTAGTTCATTAAAATGGTAGTTTATTCTAGCAATTCATTTTGTAGAATAAACTTGTAATGTGAGTTCATTCTAACAGTTCATTTTGTAGAATGAAATCATAATAGTAGTTCATTGTAGCATGTAATGTTAGTTCATTCTGTAAAATGAACTCGTAAAGTTAGTTCATTACAATGTTAGTTCATTTTGTAGAATGAACTCGTAATAATAGTTCATTTTATAATTTATCTTTAGACAAACGATAACATAAAAATTAAAGCTTCAAAATATAGTGGTAAAGGTACTCATTTTGTAGATCTCGTCGAGAGCTTTCCAAATATATATAAAAAAATAAATAAAAATTGACTTGTGGTTTGTGTGATATTTAATTCTTAAGATTTTTCTTAATTTTAAAAGAAAAAAAAAATAAGAGAGAGAAATGGGTATTTCTGACACTAGTTCAAAAATTGATGATGTCATCCCACGTGGGTAACATGCACCCTAGGACCAAATAATAATTTTTAGACCGAAACAATATATTTTAAAAATAGGACCTTAGAATAATTGGACCAAGTCAACTGGACCAAACTAACACATAATATATTATTTTAGGACTATTTGGTAGTTTCTACTTTTATTAATTTATGGGAGAATTCCTTTTCTGTTTTTATCTTGATTTACGAGAAACCCAAAACTCGTTTTACACAAAATCTGAAATTCTAGACTTCCTATTTGATTTCTTTTCACTTATAAATACTAGTCGAAATTCTCTTTTCAACTCATCATAGAAGCAGCTACAATCATGTCTTCTTTTCCTCTCTTCTCGCTTTGTTTTGCTCTTTGTTTGTTTATTTTCTTCTTGTTGCTAAGTTCAAAGAGTGGGTAGCTTGTGTTGTGCTGATACAAGCTATATCCGACAATCTTATCCTGGACACATCTTCGTTGTTGGGGTTTAGCATCATTCATTCTTGAATGTACACACGGACTAATGTATCAAGGACAACTTGTTGAATCAATGATTCTGACATCGCCAAGTTGTCAGTGCTAGATTTGTTTCAAATACATCAAAAATTGTTGTTCGTTTTTGCAAGATTCCAACAGTTACTAGAGGTAATAAATTGGTAAGCCTGAAAAAACAAACTTAACTAATGTGAGTCGCTCTCCTTTAGACAAAAGTTTTTGTTTCGAAGTAGTGAGTCTCCTATCAAACCTCTCTAAAAAAGGGTCCCAATTATGCTTGGACTTAAATTTCATACCTAAAGGCAAACCAAGATATATGATTGGTAGAGAATCTTTTTTGTTGCTAAGTTTTTGAGCCTAAGTACCTAAGTCAGTGACCTCGCCAACTGCAACCAACCTTGTTTTACTGTTATTAATTTTTAGACCTGAAAGAACTTCGAAACACCTCAAGGTTGAAAAAAGATAAAAACACTAATCCCAACTTGCCTCCTAGAAAACAATTGTATCATCTTCATACTGCAAATGTGAAATGGTACTAGTAGGCGAATACTCAAAACCTCTTATGTGTCCTTAATATCCATCTTTATAGAGAAGTTTACTCGAACCTTCCATTGCAATATTAAACAACAAGGCTGATAACAGATCCAGTTGACGAACTTCTCTACTACCTCTAATTCTTTCAAATATACCACCATAATCAAACCATTAAATTATTCATTAATATGATATTAGTTAACTAGTTAGCAATAAGGGAACCATCATGAATCCGTCTCCCATTCAGAAAAGTTGCCCGATTAAAAGAAATAACCTTCTTTGTAACACCTTTCAGCCGATCCGTTAACACTTTCGCAACAATCTTGTAAACAGTAGTGTAGATGGTGGGTTTTTGTCAAGGCTAAAATCGTAAAAATATGTTTCTGACCCGGGTCTCAGAAATATTGAACTTTAGAATTCTGCAAAGAATTTTAAGACAAGTGTTAATCCTTGTCTCTCTCTGTATGTATGTAATCACATGAATGCATTACCCAGCGGAACTCATCAGATTATTACATGTACAATCAAATTTACTGAATGAATCAACATTCACCCATGTACGAAACTATTAGAATAGTATTGGTGCTTAATACAACATTCCCAAATATTCTATGATTTTACATAACAAATTTCAAGCTCTTAGATGGATTGCCCACTAGTATAGAGCAATTTGAGTGTTCTCTGGTGCTATGTTCCATGGCTGAACTCCCAAAAATTACCTTATGTCAATATTTATGATCAACTGAATGATATTGACTTACTAAAATGCCTATACAAATCTGTATACAAGTATGTAGAAAGTTACATATAAATTTACTTGACTAAAACACCACAACTGTGCTTAGTTATCAAGTCATCAAAATTGTGCTAAACACAAAATATAGCTCCTAATAGCCAAATCTAGCCTTGGCCATGTCAATCCTCGCTTAAAGGAGCAACCAATGTGATTAAAATAGAATAAAATCTAATTCTAAGTTTAGAAGACACTAAAATTAGGTTTGAAACACTTACAAGTGTTTCAAACAACAAACTTAGCCTCCTAACCCTAATTTAATAAAAGGACGGCTAATATTTGAGTTTACAACGCTTATAAGCATTGTAAATAGCTTGCTTGGACGGCCATCCTAAACTGCTTATAAGCGCTGCAAATTGTGAAATTGAGCAACCAACTTTGGCCAGTTGTATGGACAACCAGCTTGAGTGTTTACAATGCTTATAAGTGTTGCAAACGGTGTGTTTTGATGGCTAAACCCTAGCCAAGTATGTTACGATCAGAATTTGGTTATGCAACATTTATAAATGTTGCAAATGTTATACCTGGAATGCCGCACATATTTTTATATCTGGCATGCCGCACATATTTTCATACTTAGCATGTCGCACATATTCTTGCACTCAGCATGCTACGTTTATTTTCTATATTCAGCACGTCAATGTTGATTGACTTATGTGAACTCACATTGTTCCTCATAAATTCAATAAAATAAAATAACATACACATTTTATTTTAATTTGTCTATTTTGACAAAATTAGTCTTGTCAGACTCATCAGGCTAGTCGAGCATGACAAGCCACTAGTCAATTGACTAACTAAGTAAGTCTCATTCGACTTCATGGTAGTAGTGTTTAATGCTAAAAAACTTACACGAGACATCAAAGATGTCACAAATGGGGGATATTCACTAGGGTATTGGTCTGGCGGTCTACGACATATGATGCAGCTAAAAGGAAATGTCTGGAATGTTCAATTGTTGGTTAAGTAGAGAAGTAGCAGGTGTGCAACCGTCCAGTCATCCTCCAACGAAGTGGGGAACGGTTACTGACACACTCTCCACCATAGCTATTTCATCACTACTCCAGGATCATCACTTCCTACGAGTTCAGGTGAACGGTTATACATAGCTATTATAACTAGATTATTCAATCTATTGAACAAGGACAAACAAGTCGATCACCTAATTTCTATACAACTTTCTCATTCATACACAAAGAGTTATTCATAGCTATTACATACCTATCACATCCTAAAGAGTCCAATACTCTGACCTCAACATTTATTCTGCTTCCATCCATAAAACTAACCCTTCTCATTCCTTTGTAACCGAAACAAATTTGGAATGACCATCCCTTGGTTTAGGATAATTTTTCTTTGATTTTGATCTATCGAGTCTTAAAAGTACTTTTACAGTATAAATGTTTAGGGATTATACGAATTATCATCTGTTCACCCTATTTTTCCTAAATTACTCTATAAACTCGTTTTTCCCACAAACAACTAGATAAGAAACTGATAGGTCTATAGTCTTTAACTGTTTCCTTCCGATATCTCTTTGGAATTAAAGCAATATATGTAATGTTGATGAGACAAGAAAAAGAATTGATTAGTAGAGTAAAGCTTCTGCAAAACAATAAAAATTTCAGTTTTAATAAAATCCCAAAATCTTTTGAAAAATATAATAAGGTATCTATCAGCACCCTGATAAGTGCTTAATTTACATATTTTTAGTGTCAATTCCACACTTGTTTTAGTTACATTTCTTGCATATTATTTTGTATTACTCTTGTTTTATATTTTATTAGTTTCTTCAGGTGAATCTACCTAAAATCAATGGAAATGGCATTGAAAAGACCTAAGTAGAGAGAAGGGTTCATTCCAGAGTAAAGATGAAAAGTTAGAGCTGAAGAGTACACTTTTGATGTGAAAATCCAGAAGCATTTATGGCTAGGAAAGATTCAAAATCCATCTGTAAAACAAGTCGAAGAAAAGGACTGAAATTCAGAAGAGGTTAGACTAGGAAAGACTCAGAAGCTAGCCGTAAAACTAGGAAGACAATAAGAGTTCAGTCAGATTTACGGCTGGAAAATCATCTCGAACCAGTCGTGAAGAATTCGTATTTGCAAAAGAAGTGTCAGGGTCATATTTATGGCTAGGATATACTTCTTAACCTAGCCGTAGACAAGTTGAAGTGTTGAAACAAGAATTGCAGACTCACTTACGGTTGGGTATAGGCTATGAAACCTATACGTAAATTGTGATGAAGATATAAGCATATTTTGAAGACGCCATCTTGTATATGACAAATATACGAAGCCAACGAAAAAAGAATAAGGTCAATTGGACGCCGGATGAAGGAGTTATGGCCAAAACAGTGAAAGAGAAATAGTGAAAACTCAGGCTCAGTTACGGCCATGAAATGCCTAGCACGACCCAGCCGTAAGTGACCCTGAAAAATCATCCACAAACTCATACTTGGTTACGGCTAGGTCGTGGAACAATTCCCAACCGTAAGTTAAGTAGTTTGTACGAATTTGGACTTCTAAAAAGTGAAGAACCCGATCCGGGAAGGATTCTAATCCCTAGATACCATGAGTACTATATCAAGAGACTCCCAAGACATTAAAAAGACACCTTTTGTACAACTTTACAAGTCTTAGAGGAGATCAAAAACACAAGAAGTGTAAGCTAGGGTTTCGAAGCGGTTCCATTGTCGTAATGATTTCTTATATATTTTCTTATATGTATAACATGGGTACTTCTATATCCATGAGTAGCTAAAAACCTAATTGATTGAGGATGAATTCTAAGTTCTAAACATGATTTGAAATATTATATATATGTGAATCTATTTTGAAGTTCTTCATATGATTATCGTTTGTTTTTACTAATATGAATGTTCATGCTTGATTGATAGATTGTTTAGGTGTCCAACTAAATTGATTTTTTAATTAATCTAAAGCTAGTAAGAGTTTGGGTATCCATAATTGTATCTTAAAGTCTTACATTAGTAGAGAATGATAGACCTTGCAGAGGGATTTTGTGGAGCAATCATGTGTAAAAAAATACTAGAAAGTGGATCAATTGAATTCACAAATCCTAAAGCATTCGATTGAATTACACCTTGAGAGCATACTTCAGGGCGGTTCATACGGATAGAATCTGGGAACGATTTGTGATAATCTGTGATGAATAAAGAACAGATGAGTATATAGTAATTCAATGATTTTTTAGTAACGAAGAATGATCCTTGATCATATTTCTCTACATTGCTTGCATCTTAATCTTTTAGTTGCTTTCTTATTTACTTAGTTTAAAATCTAAACAAACCCCTTCGAGACTTTTGACAACTGAAACACCTCGCTCTTCATGGGAACTAATCCTATTTACTACTATATTTTTCATTAGTAAAGTAGAAGATAAGTGAATTAATTTTTTCTCCTTGACACACATCATATTTTGGCGCCGCTACCGGGGAGCGGTCGATTTTAGTTGTTATTTATTTGCGTTTATTTTTTATTTTTAGGTTTATTTTTTAGATTTTAACTTTGTTCTCTAGATTTATTTTGGTTTCAGCTACTTAATCTCTGGCACCCAAATGTTGGGATTACCGAAGGTGTGGAATTCAAACTCGTAATGGGATAATACTACAAGAACCTCAGTTTTTGCTACAATATCCACCTTTAGAAGAGATGGGTGGTCCTCAACCTCCGAAGAAGAAGTTGCGAGAGTTGACATCTCCATGTTTAGTTTCGCAACCACTGCGCATTGACATAGCTACACAAGTGGAGCTGAAGTCGAATCTCATTCATCATCTACCCAAGTTCAGAACATAATGACGAGTCTTAGGCATGGAACTGAAGACAGTGAAATGGTTATGCTGCAAGCCTTTCCATTCTCATTGACAGACTTAGCAGAGGAATGGTTGTACTATCTTCCTCCAGGAAGTATTACAACATATGAGGATATGAAAAAGTTATTTCTAGAGAAGTATTTTCCTGATTCGAAAACAATATATGTTCGTAAAGAGATTAACGGCATTCTACAGATTACTAGGGAATCTCTTTATGAATACTGGGAGAGGTACAAATGGTTGTTGGCAAGATTCCCACACCAAAATATCTCCTCAACACTCATCATTCAATATTTCTATGAAGGATTACTTATGGAACAAAGGAACTTGATTGATGCAGCCGCATGAGGTACACTTAATGAAAAGAAAATCCCGCAGGCAACTAGTTTGATTGAGAGTATGACTTCAAATGTGCATCAAATCTATACCAGGAACAACTCACATGTCAGAAGAGTTAGCGAGATAGAAGAGTCTTCACAATCGGAATAATGGTTGAACAATATAGAGAAGGTAGTGCAACGAATGGTTGCAGTGATTATTCGTACCTATAAAGAGGAGGCTGAATAGGTGAATGATGTGTTCCCTATTCAGAGGCCAAGGTATGATCCTTATTCTAATACCTATAATCCTGGTTGAAAGGATCACCTAAATTCAGCTATGCAAACAAGCAGACTGCAGCTCCTATGCTAGCTTATGGGCGACCGAATGGTTTTCTACAACCACATCCACATCCTCAGCCACGGAATCAAGACTCTAAGCTTGACACTCTAATATCCTTATTCCAACAAAGTCAACAAAAAGCTGATCAGAACCAGTTAAAAACTGATAATGCTATCAGAGATCTACAAACTCAGATGGGACAACTGGCTACAGAAATGAATCAGATGAAGGCACAAGCACCAAGAAAACTGCCGTCACATCCTGTAGTAAATCCAAGAGAGAATGTCAATGCAGTAATTCTCAGAAGTGAAAGGGAAGTTGCAGATTCAAGTCAGCAAAAGCATGGTAGTAGAAAGTTAGAACAAGACAAGGAAGAGGCAGTGCCTATAAAGGAGACCGGTCCAAAGGAAAAGCCACTTCAAACTGGTTAACCTAAGGAAACGATTCCTACTTTTACTATTCCATCACCTTTTCCTAGTCGCTTCGCCAAATCAAACAAAGAAACCAAGACAAGGAGATTCTGGATATCTTCAAAAAGGTGCAAATGAACATCTCATTTATTGAGGCCATCAGAACAGTACCCAGGTATGCTAAATTTCTGAAAGAGTTGTGTACAAAGAAGGATAAGTTGATTGCTAACGAGATTACGTAGGTGGGTGAAAGTGCTTCAGCTATGTTGTTGAAGAAGATGCCCACAAAATGCCATGATCCTGGGGTTTCACGGTACCAATTACTATTAGTAACCGTAGATTTGAGCGTACTTTGCTTGATTTGGGAGCATCTATTAGTGTGATGTCAGCCGATATTTATGATTTTTTAAATATAGGACCTTTAAAAGAGACATGGATTATCATTCAATTAGCTAATAAGTCTAACATTTATCCTAAAAGACTCGTCGAGGACGTGTTGGTGCAAGTGAATGAATTAATATTCCCGGTTGACTTCTACATTGTGGATATGCAAAAAGGGAATAACTGTTCGTCTACTTCATTACACTACACCAAATTTAACGTTTAAACAGACCATTTCCGTTGCTGAATGGGCTTGTAACGACAGCAGGCCGTTACAAAACACCCTGTTACAGTTTTTTGTAACAACTGTGGCGTCGTTGCTAATTGAGTCAGGAACAGCTGGTCGCAACAGAAAAAGCCGTTACGAATTTTTTTATTCTGTTCCTAATCTCAGAGCTATTCCCGGATATTCATATTCGAACTGGATATAATTGTTCTGGTTCAGATTTAGCAACATGCTCCAACAGTTGCTAAATTTTTTGTAAAAAATGGTCATCTTGTTTGACCTAGTCAAAATCGATCCTGGATAAGCTTCACGACCTGGGGGTCTCCGTAATAGAAGAGACATTTGACGATAAGCTTGTGCTTGTTCAAGGAACATAAAATATTCGGCCAGAGCCACTTCACTCCCCCACCCATTTTTCCTGCAATATCCTGATTCTTACAATTTTGATGATTCAATTTAATAACCCTCACATTCAACATTCCCACATAATACTCTAACTCCAATGATTATGATTGATTCATGAATTCTAATGATGCAATCTAACAGGCCACAGATTCATCAAAGGATTTTTATATAAAAAAAACACAGATTCATCCAAGGAAGTGAACTTTAAGTATCACAGTTGGAGATATAAATGTGTATAAGCATCACAAGTAATTACTGAAATGATGAAGACGATTAAATACTGTGTTTGACATACAATGTTAAATACTGTGTTTGACATACAATGTTAAATACTGTGTTTGACATACAATGTT
>JAJJMC010019063.1:3446724-3486759 GCA_023531435.1 Papaver californicum
CTGTGTTTGACATACAATGTTAAATACTGTGTTTGACATACAATGTTCTATGTTGACATTCTTACATGGATGGGTGACCTAATTTTTCATAACTCAAAGTACAATCATACAAATATGACAACATACTAATACAAAAGTTAACCTGAATCCGTCTTAGTCTTTTAGAAGAAGTTCATCAAAGGAAAAGCCACAGAGCTTAACAGACTGCTTCTCATCACTAGCAGGATAAGCATCTTCTTTTATTGTTCATCGACAAACTGCCATACATAAACATGAAAAATTTAGAAACCCACATAAAGTTAAAGCTTGTTCTGTGGTGCCATTTTCCTTAGCAAGAATGAAGAATTACACACAAATGGATTGATGTGGTCTAAATGAGAAAACAGGGAATAGTTGTGATTGTTGATTGTAGTCATTGACGATCTAAAATGAAATGCCAGATTAGGTTACAACTACCTTGACTAACGAAAAAAGGTAAGATTACTCTCAAAATCTAAGTAAAAATGAGTCAAACATAAACGCATGTTGATGATCAAACCAATTTTGCGAAGCCATTACGCCTCCTGTTTCAAATGTGCCCCAAGAGGAGGAGAATACCATAAACAAAATTAAGAGAAGAAACTTCGTAATATACTTTAACCATGTATCAACACAAGGTGCATAACATATGAAGGCAGTATAAGTCAAACATTTGTAAGCAAATGACTGAAGTAGGTAATCTGATCTAATTGGGGAGAGTGAATATTTTTTTACCTGCCACCATATTTAGACACATATAGAAAATATGTATCATTGAGATTTGCACAGGCACATATCCTTGGATCAATAAAATCTCATTTGCACTTGCACCCAAAGGCATTTGCAAGAATTTTCACACTAGCAGAAACTTGGGCAGTGGTTAGTGGTTATTCAGTATCATACACAAATAACCATAATGCTCATATAACCATCCACAAAAAAGCTGAAACAGAACAAGAGTATCTAACTAGGTGGTTGCGCACTAGATCTTACCTGTAGGAGCAACAGATGGGTCATCAACCAAATTGGTTGTTGGAATGGGAATGTTTTCTTTCCCCCCACTAATGTCTTTACAGACCAACCTTTATCAATTACAAAAAAACAACAATAAACTCATGTTACAAGGTTGTGTTAGATAAAACTAGTAAAATTGAAGTATGAAATTACAAGTTCGAATTCATACCCACGTATATCATCTGCACATTTAGGAGCTTGTGCTATAGTAAATTGAACCTGTAGATGATAATATCAATAAACAACCATAAATACTTAGTCAAGGTTAGATACAAATGTTACACAATTATCTTTGAATGTTGATATGTCAAGACAAGATACTTGGTTGGTCGTCAGTTCGGCTGCCCCTCAAGGCGTTTGAGACGATACTTAAATATTGTGAATCCAGAAACATCTTTCTCGGCCCAATACTGAACAACCTGTAAATTAAGATTCAAATCAATCAAAAGTGTGAGGTTACAACTATGTCACTTACAATCTTCAAAGAATATAAAAGGTACATCTAACAAACGCATGAAGAAATAAGGAATAAAAGTAGGCTAAGTAGCTATAATAACACCCCAAATAAATTTAAAATACACCTTAAAACATAGTTATTACAAGATTTAATCGACAAAATGCAGTCACCTCATACTCCTTCGATCTAGTTGTACGTCTTCTGGGATGTGAATAGTTTTCTATAAGCAAATTTGACAAGGCCATAGGAAGTGATGGAGCAAGTTTGTAAATGTAGCTCCACCCATGGCCATAATTGCTAAAATATTAGCCACTATATTACTGATAAGAAAAATCAAAAAGTTATTGCGAACTAAAGCAATTGAACCATGTCAGTTTCATCAGCAAAAGAACCTAATATATGTTGATGGGATAATTGTAAAAATCATTCGAGTGAATCTTAATAAATAAAAATCCAAGATCAAGATTAATGCATGAAAAATATATGATCATGATCAAAACTACCATCAATTAAAAGAATGAATCTTATTTACCTGTTGATGAACGTATTGAAGAAGTAGCCAAAAATGAGCGAGACAGTAGTGATGTGATCCTTCGAGTAGCCATTAAAACACCACAAATAAATCCTTCTGAAAGATGTTGCAAAGAAAATGAACAAAAAGAAAGGTTCAGTCCTATTCTCACTCTATATCTCTTCTTTGCACTCACACAAACACCTACATATATATCAAAAAAAGTGGTTGACTGAGCATACAAGTGGGATAGAGAGAAGTCACTAAATTTGGAAGCCAAGATTGTTGAAGATTGAAACTAATGTCGTAAACATTAAAACAATCTAATGTGATAAACATTTACAATTATCCCATGAACATATATTAGGTTCTTTATCACATTATGTCAAAATATTACAAAATACTATTAACAGAGAATTTATAGATCAATTATTATGAGTTAGAGATAAGAAATTACTTTGGACGTCTTCAGTATCCTGATGAAAAGAATCATCCCTCCTAACTTCCAAGAGAACAACTACATCTTTTCCTGAAACATATGCATTCAAAAATAATCATCTTTAACAATCCCCAACAATGAATTACAATTGTAAAAGGCAGTAAAACATAAACACTTACATATGAGCACCAAATTAAACCTAACCATATATATCAAACGCAATAACAACAGATTTCATCAATAGAACAAAAATCCCTAAATCGCTAGAAAACAAAAATTCCTAATTTATAACCCTAAATTGCTGAAACAAACACTGAAATTTCCATTGGAATATCATCGGAAAATATCATCTTGACAGAGATTAAGTCTGAAAATATCATCGAAAACACAACAAAAACTATGAAATTTTCAGATCTAAGATATGGGTTTACAAAAAAATGAGAGAAATGAGAGACATAAGCCGCAAGAGTCTTCTTCATCACTTTCATTCTATGATCTAATAACTACAAACTCAGCAAAACCCAATCTCTCTCACTCTCTCAACAACAATTTCTTTTCTCAAAATATTTTTTGAAGAGAGTGAGAGAGATTAGGGTTATGCATCAACAAATAGGTTGTTTTAACGAAGAGATACAGAGGGCTATGAATCGTATGTGATTAGGTTGCTTTTAACTGGCGATGGATTTTGATGATCAAAGTCTTTTGGTTTGGCAGAGAATGAAATATAAGAGAGAGAGGTAGAAGAGAAACTTATCCCTTCGATTCATCCTCCAACGTTGAAATAGAGAGTTAGGTTAGAAAAAACATATATATCGGTGTGGAACAATCTTTCTTTGGTGGAAAAATAACATAAAGTATTGCCAGGCACACGGACTGGTGGCATATGTATTTACTTGGCTGTTGCTAATAGCAACAGAACTAGAGCCGTTGTGAGTTTAGCAACAGAAAACACTTGTTGCTAAATTTAGCAACATCTTTTTTTTGTTGCTATTTAGCAACAACTCTGGTTCGATTGCTAATTTGAGATGTTGAATTGCAAATTTCGTGTAGTGTTATTTTTCGGGAGACCGTTTATAAAGGCTGTAAAGACGAAGATTGATGTCGATAGTGGGATAATTACTATGGAGTTTGATAAAGAAATTATAAGCTTTAATATCTTTGAAGCTATGTGTTATCCAAGTGATGTCCACTCTGCATTCTCTATTGATGTTATTGATTCGTTAGCTCAGCAGATGCTTGATTTGAGTAGTGAAGATGAACTTGGGATTGTGTTGCGACATAGTATTGATATTGACGTTCATGGGATGCCTAACTTGGACGTCGAAATTGCAAAAGAATTGTTGGAGATATGTGGTGTCTTATTCACTTTCAAGATTCCTTGATGGTGAAATGGTAGAAGCTCAAGAAGCTCAAAAGGGTAATATTTCATATATCTTCTTACCCGGAACTAATGATGTTCCTCTACCTTCTGTTGTGCGGGCACCTAAATTTAAAATTGAAGCCTCCACCTGATCACTTAAAGTATGCTTACTTGGGTGACAGGGAAAATCTTCCGGTCATTATTGTAAAGAATCTTACAGCAGTACAGGAAGAACACTTGATTAGGGTTCTGAAAGAGCATAAAATGGCCATTGGTTGAACGATTGCTGATATCAAAGGCATTAGTCCATCCATGTGCATGCATAGAATCCTAATGGAAGATGATGCCAAGCTAGTACGTGATGCTCAGCGTAGACTTAACCCCCAATGATAGAGGTCGTGAAGAAAGAGATCCTCAAATTGTTAAGTGTGGGGGTAATTTACCCAATTTCTGACAGCAAATGGATTAGTCGGTGGTACCAAGAAGTCTGGTGTTACCGTTGTCAGAAATCAAGACGACGAACTTGTTCCTACTCGAGTTTAGACAGGATGGAGAGTATGCATAGACTACAAAAAACTTAATTCTGCTACCCCGAATGATCACTTTCCTTTACCTTTCATTGATCAAATGTTAGAGAGGTTGTCAGGACATTCACATTATTGTTTTTGGACGGTTATTTGGGATACAATCAGATTATTATTGCACAGGAGGATCAAGAGAAGACTACTTTTACTTGTCCTTTTGGTACGTTCACATATAGACAGATGTCGTTTGGTCTTTGCAATGCGCCTACCACTTTTCAAAGATGCATGGTTAGTTTTTTTTCTGATTACGTGGAACGCATCATTGAGGTATTTATGGATGATTTTAGTGTTTATGGCAATTCATTTGATATTTGCTTAGAAAATGTTGAACTTGTGCTTAAAAGATGCATAGCTACTAATCTTGTTCTAAATTAGGAGAAATATCATTTTATGGTAAACCATGGTATAGTGCTCGGTCACATTATGTTCTCTCGGGGGCTTGAAGTTGACAAAGCAAAGATAGACTTAATAAGAAACTTATAACACCCCACTTCCGTGAGGGAGATTCACTCGTTTCTTGGTCATGCAGGTTTTTATAGGTTGTTTATCAAAGATTACTCCAAAATCTCAATGTCAATGTGCAAATTATTGCAAAAGGAGGCTACTTTTGACTTTGACAAGGAGTGCAAGTATGCCTTTGACAGATTGAAAGAATGGTTGACAACTGCACCAATTATCAAGTCACCTTATTGGAGTTTACCGTTCGATTTGATGTGTGATGAAAGTGACTATGCAATTGGAGCCGTATTGGGTCAAAGGGTGGAGAAATTATCCCACGTGATTTACTATGCATCTAGGACCCTAAACGATGCACAAATCAACTATTATACCACCGAGAAAGAGTTGTTGCCTACAGTGTTTGCACTAGAAAAATTTAGATCATACTTGGTAGGTACAAAGGTTATTATATATTTTGATAATGCAACACTTAGGTACCTACTAAAAAAAGAAAGAAGCCAAACCAAGGCTTATACGGTAGATTTTGTTGTTGCAAGAATTTGACATAAAAATTAGAGAAAAGAAAGGTGTTGTGAATATTGTTGCAGATCATCTTAGTATACTTGTTATTTCTGGAGAAGAATTTCCCTTACAAGATCGTTTTTCGGATGATCAACTTTTCTCAATTGATGCTTCAACACCTTGGTACGCTGATATAGTGAACTACTTAGATACGAGGCAGGTACCTAGTATAATGTCTAGTTTTCAAAAGATTAAGCTTAAGAAGATAGCCAAGCAGTATGTGTGGGATGAGCCTTATTTGTGGAAATACTGTCATGATCAAATCTTTTTGTCATTCTTATGTTTGTGGTAGGCACTTTGGCTCTAAACATACCGCTCTCAAAGTTCTTGAGAGTGGATTTTATTGGCCCACCCTATTTGAAGATGCATATACTTTATGCAAATCTTGTGATCATTTCAACGAACGGGCAATCTAGGTGCTCGAAATCAAATACCACTCACACTTCTTGCTGTAGAAATATTAGATGTGTGGGAAATTGATTTTATGGGCCATTTTGTTAATTTGTATGGAAAATTTTATATACTTTTTGTTGTGGATTATGTTTCAAAATGGGTGGAAGCTAAAGACACCCCTACTAATGATTCCCAAGTTGTTTGTGAGTTTGTGAAGAAAAGTATTTTCACTGGACATGGAACACCACGTGTGGTAATTAGTGACGGAAGTTCACACTTTTAAGAATCCTTCCATGTTTTGCTCAAGAAGTACAACATTACACACAAGATTGGTACGCCTTACCACCCACAAATTAGAGGCCAAGCTGAAATTTTGAATCGTGAGATTAAGTCAATTCTTGAGAAAACCATCAATACTAACGGAAAGGTTGGAGCTTAAGGATCAATAATGCATTATGGGCGTATAAAACAACATAAAAGACACATATTGGCATGTCTCCGTATCGGTTGGTTTATGGAAAAGCTTGTCATCTCCAGGTTGAACTTGAGCATAAGGCTTTATGGGATGTAAAGATTTACAACATGGAGTATGATGATGTGGGGAAGCAAATAAATTTACAACTTAATGAGCTAGAGGAGATACGTAACGATGCTTACGAGAGTTCTCGTATATATCAAGTGAAGACTAAAATCTTTCACGACAAGATGATTTCTCGGAAGGATTTTATTGTGGGGAAAAAAGTTCTTTTATGTAATACTCCTCTTCGTTTATTTCCTAGTAAGCTAAGTTCCAGAAGGGTTGGACCATTTGTTGTTACTAATGTTTTTTCTCATGGTGCAGTTGAGATTACTAGTATGAAAACAAGAATAATTTCCAAAGTCAACGGCCATATATTGAAACCTTATTACGAAAAAATTTCTACGAATAATGAAGACGTGATTAGACTTGAAGATTTGCTCCCTATGGCTCCAAAAACTTGATCGTTTCAGAAAAGTGGTAAAAATGTGTCCGTCCGCTGAGACTTGTGAAGATTCATTTTAGACCTAATTCTGAATTAAACTAGGAAATAAGTAAATATTTTAACAATATTGGGAAGAACTGGAACTCAGGATTCCACCAAAATCACTTCTGATTGATTTCTACAATGATTCTTTAACAATTATAGCTCTTTTATTGGCTTTGTTTCTTTGCCAAAAGTAGATTTATAAAACACTAACTGTAAATCATAAGCATGGCGCATCAAAAGCTCTTAATTCCCAGCATACACCATCAAATAAAATCACAACTAATTAAGAAAAATTATAAATCAATTAAAAATCAATGCAAAAGTCATTAAGAATAAAAAATAGTTAACATTCATTCATGAAATATGGCTTCCTCCATTGTCCCAGTGGTTGGGTTTAGGCCATCATGCTCAAAACACCCTCAAAAGATTGGTACATAGCTCAAAAAGTGTTTGAAAGATGAAAAAATAATAACACAAATAGTTCGTAACGGTGTAACAGCGTTGTAAACCACTATTTTCACTGTTACAGAAGAAAAGTGTTTTCGGCTGAAGATAAACGTTGCAGATGCTAAGATATTCGTTAAAAACGGGTTGAAGGAACCGTCGCCTATTCCATGTTCTTCACGTCTTCAGCTGCAGCAGAAACGATTTTTTTCTGTTTTCTTTCTGAGCCTCCCTCCTCATTTTTTCTTCCGTCTGTTGGGTTTATATATGCTTATTAAGCCCTAACAACCTTTGCTAATTGATCAAGACCCAAAGAAACAATCCCAAACCAACTCAGATTCATGTAAATCCGAATCAGGGAAGGAAACTCTTTTCCGGCCTTTGTTTGATTTTTTTCCAGCTTGTTTTCCACGTGAAATCCTTGTATTTGGCGTGTGTTGGTCCTTTTTATGTTGTTGCTTCAGTTTGGGATAGTAGAAACGTGTTTCAATCCCATGAAATACGGTCAGAATCTTCTATGCAAAACTATTTACGTAAAGGAAACCTTCTTGCCTTTCTCGGGTTTGAATTCAAAAAGGGAATTCCCCCTAACCAACAGTGGGGGTCCCTTTATCAGTTGTCCCTGGGTGCCTTTATCAAAAAAATTTGGGTGCTTTTATCACTTTTTGAACTGATTTCTCCACAAATATTTATTTCTCAAAAATACCTAGAAAGACATAAAATCCATAATAAGTACAAAATAAGTGCTAACAAAATAGAGAATATAGGACAAATAAGACACAAAAAATATGTCTATCAAGAATGAGAGATGCTATATGATAGGATTTTTTAGAATACCCTATATATAATAACCGCAATTGCACGATGTCTATAATGCATACAACGGCAAGTACGGGTCGAACCCATAGGGAGCGGGGACAATACTGCAATCAATATCTCAAGTAACTAATCAGAAACAATATTTTAAGATTTTTAGAATTATGAATAAAATAATAAAACAAATTAAACTAATAAAATAAATCAAATGGGAGAAACAGTAACCAGGGTTTTTAGTATCCACCACTATTTCTATTTAATTACTGAAGTGAAACATAACTCCTGAATATTTAGAGTCACAAATATCACTGGGACGCCCTAAGCATGGTGCATCAAAAGTTCTATGTCTAAGCATACACCACCAAATTGCGTTAGCGAGAAAATTGTATGAAACTAATTATAGGTCCACAAATAATACCTGGCTATTCTAAGCATACCCCATCTAAGGATTTAACCCAAGCATGAAATATCAAATAAGTAGACAAATATATTTGCAACAAGTAGATTTTCAAAATAACAATGATATACCAAAAGCATGGAACATCAAAAACATAGGTCAAGCATGTACCATCTAACGAAATCACAATTGTTTAATAAAATTCAAGAAATCAAAATCATGGAATTAATCTATTCAAATCATAATAGTATGTATCAAATAATTCAATTTAATTGATCTAAAACTTTAAGTGGTTTCAACATTAAACCCTAGCTACAAATCAATTAGAATATGGAGTTGGGTTTCTCAAAACCCATAAAAATAATTAAGAAGAGTAGAGAGTAAAAAGATTAAATCGAAATTGAATAACGGGATCCTTTCCACCACAGCCAGTACTGCTTCTCCGATTTACAACCGCTTAATCTTCTTTTCTGTCCAGATACCAAATCAGTCACGGCCTAGCTCCCCTCTCTCTTCTTCACGTCAATCCGTACAGCCCCTTCTCTTTTCACGCCTCTCTATCTCACCTTCTTTCTCTCCTGACGCCTCCTTCTCTCACCTTCTTTATATCCACTTTCCCTAAAACCTCCCCGAGAAAAGGCTTTCCTAGTAAGTCTAGCTTCTAAAAGCAAAACCTAACTTTTTCTTCCCCCCCACGTGGGTATGTCCTTCTCTCTCTTTATATACCAAACCTCAATCACGTGTTGTACCCTTCTTTTTGTCTCTCACCCCACTTAGACGCAGCCTAGGTCTTTCTTCTCCTTATCAATCACGTCCTCCAACCTTTGCGTTAGGCTATGTCCCTTTTTTTATACCTCTTTTCATTGTTATGTCAGCCAACAAATTAAAAGAAAGTCTGTACTTTCTTTTTGGGTTTCCGCACGCCTGCATAGCCAACCAATTGGCCCACTCGCTCTTCTCTCCACCGTCCGGTTCTCTCCCATCCAATGCCCACCGCCAATTCACTTCAAAGACCATACACTAAAGGAAAGTTTACACATTATTCCAATTCACGGTCCAATGCATCCATACAATGCAATGTTGTCCGTTTAGCGGTGTTTCATTAATAGTTCGGGTTTTACGCATACCACCTATAAAGACATACAAATAGTAATATTAATACCAAAATGAGTACTAACAAATATAAATTGAGTGGTAAAAAATATATAAATTAAGTGTTTATCAAATACCCCCAAACCTATATTTTGCTATTCCTCGAGCAAAACTAATCTAAAATAAAATATAATTCCTAACTCACTTTCGCAGGAATCGCGACTACATTAAGCATATGTAATAAGCCTTTAAACCCATAAGTGTCCTTAGCGGACGAGATATACCCATAAAATCTTTTACTCCAAATTTCAGCTACCTGTGAACGATTGAGGATAGACACTAAACAAGCTATTCAGTTGTCGTACTAAATTCTTCGACTATAAGAATCATTACCCTGTATGAATCCAATTGTTGTACACGAGTTTTCACTCAACGTACTAAAATTTATATAAAAATGCAAGATCTACTCAAATAATCATTGAACATCCAAAGCTGGATAAAATATTCATATTGCTCGAAATCAATCAAATTCAAATACAGGGATAAATTAGAAGATGGATATAGAAGTGATGAATGGTGCATATGTTGACTAAGGTGAGCGGTGATTCCCAAAATATTAGTATAAAGTCCGGCTCGGATGCTCCTATTTTTATTATTATTTACATACATAATATTCTTTTTTTTTCTTTTTTTTTCTTTTTTTTTCATTTTTTTTTAATGATTACATGATTAGATCTTTCGAATCTAAGCACATGCTCATTTTCAGCAGATTACATGATAGTTCCCATGGATCCTGCATTCCACGCTTGTTTAGGCGACGGAGACAGGGAAAACACACACATATTGCTATCAAAGTGTCAATTTTTTTTTTATTTTCAACAAGATTAAAATTCTAACGCATCCGATCTACGACCTTATGGAAATACTAGGTCCCCACCAAATCACTTAGAGAAACATAAATTTGCAAATATAAAAATAGAAAGTGATATGATTATGATGTTTCCGAGATATGCTTGTTCAATGATTATCATGTTATTTCTAACACCTGAGTGCATTCAGATATGAATAGACCATTCAGCTGGGCACACCAATTCATATATATAAGAGCTATGTTTCCATCTACCTAGAATGGTTAGTGTCATCCTGAATAATTCACAAGTTTCTAAATTTCGGAGTTTCTTATTGACATCAATTTTCTGAAACTCTACCCCCAAACCTAAATTTAACGTTGTCCTCAATGTTTCAAACCGTGCAACCTAAAATAGTATGCAATAAATATAAATAGGAGAAACAAATGTAAGTCAAAGAGAAGTTATTGGAACGTCTTACCTGATTGACGTAAGAAAAGCAGTATTCTCTGTAACACACATCAAAAGATAGTAATAACAAAGAACACCAGAAATAGAAATAAACAAAAATCCTAAAAAGAAAATAAAAACAAGAAAATAAAAATTTACCTACTGGATATGTACAGAAAGAATCCCCATACACTAATAACCTGAAAATTTGGGGATCAACCCAAAATACAATATATACAAATGACAACTTCACAATTATATTATGGCAACATGGAGACACTAAAACTATAAAAAATAAGGGATTACCCCCAAACCAAGTTTTTACTACACTTGGAAGTGCGTTAAGAACATAATATGGGGATAAAATTGGGATTGGAGAAATATCAATTGGTTCATGCACAATGTCAGGAACATGCAAGTCCTCTGGGTATTTGGGTGCAAAGTGATCCAACAAAACTTGAGAATCACACAATTCTAACCCTAAATTAGGTAACTTTTGGAAGTCTAGGGGTCTAGAAACAACCTCTAAGTTGGGTGAATGATCTTGTGAGATAGATTCATCTATGGAATTAGGAAAATCATCTACACAATCATCCACAGGGTCATCTACATAGTCTGTATGGAACAGAGAGTCACTACAAGACTGATCATCATCAGCAAATAATTTCTGGCATTCCAGAACTCTCAATCTTTGTTCCAAACTAGGCGGTCTGTGTTTATAAAACTTCTTATATAACATTAGAGGTGATTCTTCACTTACCAGAGGTGAAGCAAAAACTTCCTCATGCCGTGAACGATTCATATATTCCCTCAGTGTCATCTTAGATGACGTCTCAGGAGAAGGAGTCATCATCCTCGAAAAAGTACATGAAAAGAGATACTAAAACATAAAACAAGTCAAATAGAACTAAAAATCCTAAAAATAAAAATATATACAAAATAAAAATAAATAAAATAAAAACCTAAACTACGATTAGAAAATCAAAAATACTAATTACAATATTCCACAACCGCTCCTCGGCAGCGGCGCCAAAAATTGATAGGATTTTAGAATACCCTATATATAATAACCGAGATCGCACGGTGTCTACAATACAGACAACGACAAGTACGGGTCGAACCCACATGGAGAGGGGACAATACTACAATCAATATCTCAAGTAACTAATCAGAAACAATATTTTGAGATTTTTAGAATTATGAATAAAATAATAAAACAAACTAAACTAATAAAATAAATCAAATGGGAGAAACAATAACCAGAGTTTTTAGTATCCACCACTATTTTTATTTAATTACTGAAGTGAAACATAACTCCTGAATATTTAGAATCGCAAATATCACTGGGACGCCCTAAGCATGGTGCATCAAAAGTTCCAAGTCTAAGCATACACCATCAAATTGCGTTAGCGAGAAAATTATATGAAACTAATTATAGGTCCACAAATAATACCTGGCTATTCTAAGCATACCCCATCTAAACGTCAGGCTATGTCCTCTTTTATACCTATTTTCATTGTTACGTCATCCAACAAACTAAAAGAAAGTCTACGCTTTCTTTTTGGATTTCCGCACGTCTGCATAGCCAACCAATTGGCCACTCGTTCTTCTCTCCACCGTCCGGTTCTCTCTCATCCAATGCCCACCGCCAATTCACTTCAAATACCAGACACTAAAGAAAAGTTTCCACATTATTCCAATTCACGGTCCAATGCATCCATACAATGCAATGTTGTCCGTTTAGCGGTGTTTCATTAATAGTTCGGGTTTTACGCAGACCACCTATAAAGACATACAAATAGTAATACTAATACCAACATGAGTACTAACAGATATAAATTGAGTGGTAAAAATATATAAATTAAGTGTTTATCACTATAGTCCCACAACGGAGATGTGTCCAGGATAGAACTGCACGTTATGATTTGTATAAGCACAATACAAATCACCCATTCATACGAACTCAACAACAAGAGATGAAGGAAAGAAATGCAAAGCGCATAACAAAACAAGAAGAGGGGAAAAGCTAGGATAATAGCCTGCTTTGGGATGGATTCAAATGAAGAACTTTTTTTCTTTTATAGGCGAAGAAGAATAGTAAAAACAACTCAGCAATTAAGTCAGAAATTATGTGCGAATAATGTCAACATTATGAAAAAAAGGGAAAAAATATTCTCGACATTATGACACAAAAATTTGTAGAAGAAAATATTTTGGCAAGAAATTTATACTCGTCGGGCCAGACGCCCCCTCATTAAGATAAGATTTTTTTTTTGAAATTCAAATTTATTTAGAATTTTGTCCAAAAAGATAAGTCTTGGTTGAACCACACCCATACACGAATCCAATCCCGGCCCGCCAGACCGGACGGACGGCGGCGACGTGCGTGCTTCGGTGCGAAGCACCGTGCGTATATGAAATGTGTGATTGCACCAACTAGCCCATTGCCTTAATCCTCTCCCCTCACACAAAAGTGTATTGACCCAAAGGGAAAATCTAAGAAGCAATTTTCCTAGTAATATGGAGAGGCAACATCTTTAGTTTCTCCTATATGGGACTAAAGGTTTCATTCACAAACTAGTGAAAATGAGATAGTGACCCCTAGGTCATAAGATCCATTCCCACCAAGACTAAAAACAAAGCATTAAAAGTTCATTTTCTCCAACACATATTTGCATGAAAACCTCCAACTTTTAGATATTTTAGATTCACTTAGTATACTTATAACTAAGCTTACATACAGAGTTCTTACCGAAATAACTGAACTTAGAAGTATTAAAGAACTATATTCGGGTTTTTTAGGTGTTGAGAGGCAATAGTTGACAAAACAGGACTTAATCCGCTGCAGAATGAGTTTAGTATTAGAGTTGCTGATCAATCATTAGTGGAGACTACTTATTGTTACATCAAGCGAGGTACTAGACCTTCATTCTTTGTAGATGTCTAAAAATTATGCTTTAGAGATGATGAGCTACCCAACTTTGCACTAATTTCAGCACTACTTTTTGATCTTTTGAGTTGTATTTCTTCAATCACGAGGGTGCTATCATAATTGCTAACTTGCAACATCTCTTGTAATCTTGTTTGAAGTTAGCACCGTTATCTCTCTCGACAACAACAGGTCCATAGAAACATCATCATCATCAACAAGCGGAGCATCAGAAGTTCGAAGAAAAGTTGAAGACGTTCAAGGTTTACAAGCAACGGTACAAGAAAGAGAAAAATTTAGATTAAGTAAAGCAACAAGATAAAAAGCAGAATTATATATATATATTGAAGATTTATATACAAGAGCGAAATAAATCAAAAGACGAGAGTTAGTGAAATTTATAATATCGAGACAATACAAGTTGTGAAGAATCAAGTGGTAAAGTCCTTATCCCACGACCATAGTAGTTTCATTGTCATTGTTCATTTTATTTTATTTTTCAGTTTGTATTTTATTTTAAGTTTTTCAACAAAAAAACAAAAAAAAGAGACAAGAGAAAAAATTATTATTTTAGTTTGCATTCATTTTAATAAGGCAGTGGGGAAGAAGAAATATATGAAGAAGTTTTAAGCAACAAGGAATTGAAGAAAAGAGTTACAATTGTCAAGGTTCTACGAAGTTCAAGAGTTCATCATCAACAGTTGAAGACCGAAGATCAAAGACGTTTCTATTGAATGCTGTGAGAGTGGCGCTAATTGTAGATCGGACGACAAGATAAGTGAGCATTCCCATCCTCACATAGTGGTTGATTTCCTTTCTCAGAGGTCATCATAAAAAAGGTTCTTTTTGTCCCACGTTTCTAAGGGATAACAAAATATAGTTCAGAAGGTTTCTTTTCCTTCCCACCATTCAACGTGTGTAGGATTTCTATCTTTATTCATGTCTGCACACATGAGAACCATAAAGTGCGTATTTTGAGTGCAATTTCATAAAACCTTGTTGGTGAGGCAGAAGTCAAAGAGGAATGCTTATTCGATCGCTCTCGAGGATGTATTCTTTCATATGGTTGGTTTTGTCCTAACTCAAGAGTTAAGCATTAAAATAATATTTTTTTGACATTTCTAACTTCTTATTATTAGTGTGCAGAAACTTTATATCCTCATAGCTCTTTGGATGCTTGTGAATTTGAAGTTGGAGTAGGTTTTGTGGGTATACCTTTTGTAAACCCTCAAAAGACTATAACTCGTCCACTAGAGACACTGATAGACACAATTTTGTGTCTTATTTGAGTTATGCTTTATATTGCTATTACTCAAATTTTCTATTATTTTATTGTATTTCTATGTATTTTTGAAGAATAATACTTGTGGAGAAAATTGGCTAGAATTAATATAATAAAAGAGTATAAATAAAGGTAATAAGATTAGATTAAGATTGAAAGCAGTTGTTACGCACCCTGAAAAGTTTTAAAGGCACCCACCTCAAGAATGTTAAAGGAACCTGTACTTTGGATTGGGGCACCCCCTTCATTTTTAAAATTCAAAGCAAAAAAACTGGCGGGAACACTACTCTCGATCTCTGAAAGTTGTCACAAAATTTGAAAGATATCTTTGGGAGATTTACAAGAGTTTAAGGAAGGATTGTCTTCTTGCCATATTAACAAGATGCTTACACGTAATAAAATCAAATTTCTTCAAAAAAAATTGTTACGGAAATTAAACAGGGAGAAACTCACGAGAAAATATTCTCGAAAATATATTCCAGATTCCTAAATTCTAACAGCTCTGTCCATATATATTTTTTGATATCCAAAGCAACAGAAAGGGGAAATCAATCAAAGATCGAGAAGTAACATCGAATCAAGTCATGTTCGAGGGAAAGAAAATTATTCCCGAAATTTTTCCATTAAAAAAAACTAATTTGGTAAATATTTGGAGTGATTCGATGGTTGTGTTATAAATAACAGACGAGTATAAGAGTGAATGGGGGGTTGGCAGAGGCCATATGCATTAGAACAGAGGCTACGACAACGGTTTTTTCAACCTCTTAGCCATGGTTTCTTTATCCATTTGCAACAGATATCTTCGTCTTTGCAACATTTATCTTCAACCGCAACAGTTTCTTTAATACATCTGCAATGGATACCTTAGCATATGCAACGTTTATATTCAAGCTCTATTGCAACAATTACTCTGTAACGTCCATAAAACGTTGTAGATTTCCTATTACATTACTTTTAGCTTCTTTTCATCTTTCAAGCACTTTTTGAGCTGTGTACCAATCTTTTGAGGGTGTTTTGAGCAAGATGAGCTAAACCCCATCACTGAGGCAAGGAGGAAGCCATTTTTCCATGATTACTTGCTAACTTTTAATA
The DNA here is from genome assembly GCA_023531435.1 of Papaver californicum. Classification (NCBI taxonomy): domain Eukaryota; kingdom Viridiplantae; phylum Streptophyta; class Magnoliopsida; order Ranunculales; family Papaveraceae; genus Papaver; species Papaver californicum. Next base: position 3,462,878 of record JAJJMC010019063.1, read on the forward strand.
ATTCTTATATGACTTTTGCATTTATGTTTAATTGAAATTATGATTTTTCTTAATTGATTGTGATTTATTTGATGGTTTATGCTGGGACCTAGAGCTTTTGATGAGCCATGCTTGTGATTTACAATTGATATTTTAAAAATCTACCTTTGTAAAAAATTAGAGTCACTTATTTGAGTTAGAATTGTATAGAATTATTATTTTTGAAACCAATTAAAAGTGGTTAAAGGTGAAATCCATAACCTCGGTATTTGTGAATATTATTTTCATATTTTGTGTATATTTTCTAGTTTAAAAATTAGTTTATTAAATCTAAAATCAATCTTCACAAGTCTTGAACGAACTTTTCTTACCACTATAACAAAACACAACAGACACTTAGGGGTTTAAAGGCTTGTTGCACATGCTAATTGCAACCGCGTCCTCGACGAAAGGGAGTTGTTTTATTTTAGGTTAGTTTAGATAGTAGTTTTTTTGAGGACTAGCAAAAGATAAGTGTGGGGGAATTTTATACGTGCTTAACTTACATGTTTTTAGTGTCGATTCCACACTTGTTTTAATTAGATTTGTTGCATATTACTTAGTATTACTGTTTTTTTCTATTTTGTTTGTTTCTTTAGGTGAATCTACCGAAAATCAATGGAAATGGTGTTGAAAAGAGCTAAGAAGAGAGAATGGTTCATTCCGAGTAAAATGAAAAGTTAGAGCTGAAGAGTACACTTTTATAGTGGAAATACATAAGCATTTATGGCTAGGAAAGATTCAAAAGCCAGTCGTAGAATAAGTTAAAGAAAATGACTAAAATTCATAAGATGTTACGACTAGAAAAGACTCAAAAGCTAGCCGTAAAACTGGGAAGACAATAAGAGTTTAGTCAGATTTACGGCTGGGAAATCATCTCGACCCAGCCGTAGCAGAAGCCATATTTGCAATAGAAGTGTCAGGGTCATATTTACGTATGTCTAGGATATACTTCTCAACCTAGCCGTAGACAAGTTGAAGTGTTGAAACAAGAATTTCAGACTCACTTACGGTTGGGTCTAGGCTATGAAATTTATCCGTAAATTGTGATGAAGATATATTAAATTTTTTAATACACCATCTTGTATAGGACGAAGAGACGAATTCAGCGCAAAAAGAATGATGTCAATCGGACATCGGATGAAGGAGTTATAGCCAAAACAGTAAAAGAGAAGTAGTGAAAACTCAGGCTCAGTTACGGACAGGAAATGCCTAGCACGACTCAGCCGTAAGTGACCCTGAAAAATCATCCACAAACTCATATTTGGTTACGGCTAGGTCGTGGGACAATTCCCAACCGTAAGTACAGTAGTTTGTGCAAATTTGGACTTCTAAAAAGTGAAAAACCCGGTCCCGTAAGGATTATAAGCCCTAGATATCATGAGTACTATATAAGGAGACTCCCAAGATATTAAAAAAATTAATTTTACACAACTTTGCGAGTCTTGGAGGAGATAAAAAACACAAGAAGTGAAAGCTAGGGTTTCAGAGTGGTTCCATTATCCTAGTGCTTTCTTATCTATTTTCTTATATTATAACATGGGATCTTCTACATTCATGAGTAGCTAAAAACCTAATTGATTGAGGATAAATTCTAAGTTATAAACATGATTTGAATTATTATATTATATATGAATCTATTTTGAAGTTCTTCATATGATTATCGTTTGCTTTTACTAATATGAATGTTCATGCTTGATTGATAGATTGTTTAGGTGGCCAATTAAATTGATTTGTTAATTAATCTAAAGCTAGTAAGAGTTGTGTTATCCGTAATTGTATATTAGCGTCTTACATAAGTAGAGAACGAGAGAACTTGCATAGGGATTTTGTGGAACATTCACGTATAAAAACAACACTAGAAAGTGGACCGAGCGTACTGAGTTTAACTACTAGGATCAAACCTAAATTCAGAAACGCTAAGCATTCAATTGAATTACAACTTGAGGGTGTACTTCAGGGTGGTTCAGCCGGACTAAGCATACATGTTGTCCAGTGATATAAGGAATTTTGGGGATAACTAAGTGTACTTGTTATCTTACGGTTGGTGATAATCTGTGATGAATAAAGAATAGATGAGTATACTAATTCAATGACTGTTTAGTAAAGAAGAAGGATTCCTCGATCATATTTCTCTCCGTTGCTTACATCTTAATCTTTTAATTGCTTTATTATTTACTTAGTTTAAATTCTAAACAAACCCCCTCTATGACTTTTGACAACTACAACACCTCGCTCTTCGTGGGAATAAATCCTATTTACCACTATCACTAGTACAAATTTGGGCTTCTGTGACAGTTCAAAATTCTTAATCATGACAGTTTAAGAAATACCTGTCACAAAAGAATAAGCTACGAGATATACGCGACAGTTTCTTATAAAAACTCACACTAATAATGGTACAAAACTGTGACAGTTTATTAACTGTTACTTAATAATTAACCATGACAGTTTTTGTAGAAAACTGTTAGTGTATATTGATGTATAATAACAGTTATAAGATGTTACGATTCTTAAGCAATAACAACAGTTTTATATAAGAACTGTTATAGAAGTGTATAGCTATATATGGCAGTTTTTGTCAATTAAATTCATTTTCATTTATAGTGACAGTTTTGATCAAAAACTGCTGCTATTTATCATTCTCAAATACGATTCTTAGTTTTATAAGTTGTTTGAAATTTTTCTGAAGAGTGGGGATGTATGTTAGTGGGTCTTCTCTCCTATCTTCTCATTTAACATTAAAGAAGATTTCTCACACAAAAGAATCAGGCAAATCCCATCTCAAGATTCCTCACCCAAAAAAACTCAGTCAAATCCCATTCTGATCTTCTTTTGTTTTTTTCTCTTACCTAAATCTGGATTTGGTTGAATCCTTATATAACTGTAGTTACCTTCTCAATCTCGAACTAGAGTTCTGATATGATTGGAAATGTTGGGTTGAAATCAGATTCAAAGGTGGAATTGGATTTTTTATTTTGATTCAGTAAAACCTAAACACGGTTATCCTTACTGATTCACCATCTCCTATCAATAATACTGATAACTGGACTTTACATACAACATGGTTAAAGATGAGGAAACTGTAGATCTGTTTTTAAGAATATGATTGGACTCAAAAACTGCAAACAACACTGTTGCTAATAACAAGGTTACTGCGAACCTAAAAGCGGTTACCGAAGAGGCAGCAGTGACTGATGGATGTAGCAAAGCCGTTGCAAATCTTTTGTACACAGTAAGTTTATCTACGAGAATTTTACTTCTTCGTTAAACCCTAGCTAAGGGTTTTTATTTATTTACCTGATATTGATTATTTGATTTTCCCCTTTTTGGTGCGAAACAGGTTGCTACCAAATTCCCTGCTAATGCACTTGTACATCGACCTAATGTGCTTGCATATATTGTATCACTGAAGGTACACAGTTTATATGAAATTTCTAATTCAACGTATTTTTGGTGTAATTCTGGACTCTCAAAAAACTTTATTATGTTATAGATTAAGTCCCCTGCTCAGTTAGAGGCAGCTCATACATTTCTTGGACGCCTGGGTTCCGAGAATCTTAAGCTGAATGAATTTGAAGAGGCTTGTGGTGTAGGAGTAGAAGTTTCATTTGAGGAAATTGAACATGCTGTTTCCATGGTTTTTGAAGAGAGAAGGGATATCATCCTGGAGATGCGCTACTGGACAAATGGTCAGTTACTTGTGTTTGTAAAGTTTGAACTCATCCAGTCTTCTTTGTATTTAATTTTTTATTTTCTTTGTCTTGTCGTGTGTATGGAAAGACTACTTGCGTGATTCATATATCATTGAAAACTTTAATTGATTATGTTCTTCAAGCTTAGAAATTATCTCATCTAGATTGTCCATCAACTTAGACCATATAAAGTTCATCACAATCTTCATAGTGAGATGCTCACTTTAAAAATATGCTTTATTCTGTAGTTTGTGAACTACTTGGGGAAATTCTAGCTACACACCCATGAGCAGATGCAAATATTTTGAAGGTAATTATGTCAAGAAGATAGTCTGTAGTGTGTTGTCTAGTTGTTGTGAATTGCTTGTTATTTATTTTTTAGTCTAACTATTTTTTTTCACTTCTGATCTTAACATGAAGTAATTGGTAAGTGACTAGAAGGATTGCTGGGTGAGAGGACTGTTGTAGATAATGAAAAGCCTGTAAATAAGAAAAAGGAAAAACTTTCTAAAGAAAATGTAGGGGTCTCTCTCTCCCCCTCCCTCCCTCCTTCTGTGTGTTTGTGTGTGTTTTGAGCACTTAGGAGTACACAGTTGATATATTGAGTCTTCAATATATGTATACTAATACACATTGTGTTACTATACCATGCAGATGGATTTCTGGTGTATATATATTATATAGGCACTTGTTCTTGTTTACTTAAAGCTAGTTACGTTCTTTCGTCTTTTATAAACATATAGATCTGTAAGTCATGACTATTGAAAGTATTGGAGGAAAATAATCTATATCTATATTGCTTTTTTATGTAGGATACCACTGCGATATAGAGCAGTATACTAGTGTTTTCAGATCATGTTCTTGTGCCTGTCAGCGCAGTTATGTCTGTTATAGCAGAGCTCGGGGTCAAAGGAGATGGACAGAATGATCCCCTAATCCTCACTCAAGCTTCCTATCTAGATTCCAATTTCATTTTTGAAATTAAATTATAGTTCTTACCTCTTCTCATTTTGTTTAAAGTAGATACGGGTTAAGTGTATGGTAGAATCTGTTTTGACTACTTCAATGAATGTACATATTGGTAGCTGAAGGGATTTGTATGTCCTTAGAGATTTGTCTTTCTTTGAAAGTGTTCAAGACATTAAAGTATTCCGGAAAGGAGAAACTTGTTCGGGTCTCTGCAATATTACGTTTCTTGTGTGCAGTTGCCTCTTGTTAGTAACTGATACATGACTTGATGGCCTAAACCAGAGAAGTTGTCGGTGGAGTCGGTTTTAGTTGATATTGTCGTTTATATCATGGGAACTGTTGAGCTTCTTGATCCGTCTCTTGAAAAGATCTCCAGAGTTCTGAAACCCGGAGGGACTATCTTAATTCAGGCACCCCAACCTGCTACAGCGAGCACGGATAAGGTACTTACTAATATTTTCTATAACCCTGTAATCTTAATTTTTGTGAGAATTGCTTCTTAACTTTTTATATTATTTTTACATGCCAACTCTACATTTGAGCGCAAGTTACTATTAGCTGGATACCTAGAGTTGCAAGTTCTTGACATGAAAACCTTAGTTTCGGAAGAAAATGTTCAATCTGTAACAGTGAGTTTTTCTTCTGTTTCCCTTCTTTCTCACCGTGACATCATATTGTTCTCTTCATGCTTGGTTTGTTGTGGGCTAAAACAAGTTGCATTAATGGAGATTCAGGAAAGAGTGTTCCTTTATTTTCCGTCATATTTTCTTGATGTTTACCAAGTTTACTCATTTGTGCAGGTTAAGGCCAGTAAGCCCTTGTGGAAGATTGGGTCATCTTTTTCCATTAAGAAAGCAACCCCAATTTTGCCTAAAGTACAACATGATGATGATTTGGATTCTATTGATGAAGACAGTCTATTAACAGAGGAAGATTTGAAAAAACCAGAACTTCCAGTTGGTATGATAATGAAAATCTTAATCTGTATATTTAGCTCCTTTTGATATTTTCCTTTAGAAGCTTTATGTGATGCAAGTAGTCATGTGCAGTTGATGACTGTGAAGTTGGAAGCTCAAAGAAAGCTTGCAAAAATTGCACTTGTGGACGGGCGGAGGCAGAAGAGAAAGTTGTTCGGGTTAACCAAAGAGCAGATTGAAAACCCCCAGTCAGCGTGTGGTAGTGTGAGTGTAGACTCTTCCTATTTGCATGGATGGATCTAATCGCCGAACTTATAAAGCTGTGTGTGGAATCAATGATTCTATATATGATTCAGTTAGTTTATTATGTCAATTCTATTTTCTTATATTGATTCCTAGTATAGAGATCTAATGTGATGAATCCACATAGAATAGTTACTAAAGTTTTGGCAAGATGAACACCATTCATCTGATAACTATAGGTAAGCTGAAAAATGATAAGGCTCAATTGGTCGGTCAAATTTATTATTGAAAAACCATAATTGTTGTGGACCAGCTTACTTTTTTTTACCAGAAGTTGTTATTATAACTGCATGACACCTTGGGTATGAGCAAACTTTCAGTTATTATTTCTTGCCTTAACAAGATTCTTATTCATTATGCAGTGTGGACTAGGTGATGCATTCCGTTGTGCATCTTGCCCATACAAGGGTCTACCAGTATTCAAGTTGGGTGAGAAGGTACGAACAAAATGAAATAAAGCAAGAGGTATGACTTATGAGACTTCTATTGATCTTTCCTCTTTCTCACTTTGTAATCTATAACCAGATTCGGCTCCAAGGACTTGTTGTGACTCAATTTCTTCTTATGGATGCAGGTATCCTTTTTAAACTATCTTTAGTAATATAGTTAACAGAAAAGGGGTTGCTTACTTGCTTGTGTGTCTCCATTCAATGTTAACCTTTGATCTATTCTTCATTGTACAATTTTTATAGGTAAAAGTCATAGCTGCGCAAACTCCTTCACCAATTGTAGAAGAACTCAACCCCTTTACTATATTCCCTGGGCCAGAGGAAAATATAAAGGTATTTGATGTTGTGATTCTTTCCAGCTTATTTTATTGCCTTCGACTGAGCTTATGTTTCAAAAGACTAATTTAGATTTTTTTTAGTGTATAAGCCTGTAATATGTACATATTATGCTATCTTTTCCTACTATCATATGTTAAGTGTTGTTGTTTGGTCTATTGAGCGGTTTTTTTAAAGAACACCTGCAGTTCAAGTCTCATATTTTCCTGAGGCTGTCTATGTTAACTTTCTGCTTTCTAAGCTCTTCGTTAGTGCTTTCTGTATCTGCTAGAAAAGACTCTGGTATGGTTCCATTTGATGAACCCCCATTTATCTATTTTTGTTATAAATGAATTAATGGTTACAAGAAGAGTTGTAAATATTATCCACAGAACACTGTGGTGTTATAATCTACCACCTCCTTCATGTATTCTCCTTACTTTTTATGCTTCAGAGTGCATTTGATCCATATAAAGCTTAAGCTCATAATTGCTTATAGCAAAGTATTACACTTTCTATGAAAAACTGTATGATGTTATTTTTTTGCAGCTATAATTTCACTTGGTGGTATTTAAGTAAGCCTTACAGTGCATTCGTACTTGACAACAGGTGCATACAGAAATATTCTTTAGCGATTGCTCTGTATTAAGAGTATGCAATATAAAGGAGATGCTTAAAAAGTATATGGAAGCGACCATAAGTGGAGTCTTCACCCGCTTCCCTCCTGAACCAAATGGGTACCTACATATTGGTCATGCAAAGGTAAATGCGTGTTCTACTAGAAGAAGCAAAATCCAAATTTTTATATGGAAGCTTTAATATTGCTGCATTATTACAGGCTATGTTTGTTAGTTTTGGTCTAGCAAAAGAGAGGGGTGGATGTTGCTACCTCAGGTAAGCATTGTTGATTTCCTTTCCATTGTCCTTGCAATTTCTTCGCTAAACTTCCGTTTTATATCAATCTGAAGTAAACAACTCAAGTAAAGAGAGAACGTGTTTCCCACAGCTAGAACAAAATCATAATTTTTTTTTGTTTGGATCTTGTCTGTTACTCGACAGTTCTCTACTATATTTCTATTCGTAAATTCTGCAAACTAGATGATGCCAGAAAGCTATTACAAATAAGGAGTGCGGAAAGCATCAATAGTATCTTGGCATAATTGACCTTATAAAAGATTTTAAGGGACGATTCAATGACCTAGTGTGATGCTTGTCCTAGAGGATCTTATTATGTCCCATAATTGTACCTCGTTGAACTTTCTTTTAGTCCCTTGTGCAGTTTCTTGCTCCGCACTTGGTGTTGCTTGTACAATCTTTATCCATTTTCATGCTCGAGATATAACCACACTATTCCAATTAATGCATCTAAAACTAAAAAATTGATCAGAAAGAATTCTAAAAATGTACCGTTTAACTTTAAAGAGAGTTCACAATTTGTTTTATTTTGTACGTGGTGTTTGTTGACCACATGCGACACACCCGTGGGACCCTTTAAGTTCATGAATGGTTTGGTGTCCCTTCTTTTTCTTGTAATATTTAGACTTGCTTGGCTGGTGCTTGTATAATAGTAGTGCTAGGAAATTTTAGAGGCCAAAATGCTTTTAGCATTTAGGAAGATCAGAATAGTTATAGAAGTGCCTAAGAATATTCTGAAGGTAGTTAACGAACATATTCTTCCATGTCATTTAGTAAAAGAAGATTTTCTTTACTAGTTCAACAATACATGAACATCTGGTGGGTCTGGCTAATGCAGTAACTTGTATCATTAACTGCAGTCACTTAAAAATTGACTGTATAAATGCATATTAATTGAGATATTATTATTATATCCATACAAAAACATATATTTATTTTCAAACTGCATCACTTTTTATACTTTGGTCTAAATAATCATGCTGATAGGTATGATGATACAAACCCTGATGCTGAAAAGAAAGAATATATTGATCATATTGAAGAAATTGTGCAATAGATGGGGTGGGAACCTTTCAAGGTATGCTCTCTCTCTCTCCCCGTTTTTTTTGTCTCGAGATACTGATAAACCTTATGCCTTCACTAACTTTCGGGCACTATGTTACTTTATCAACCGTGTCTTATTGTTCGTTAGTGAGTCTTAATTGATATATTGATATTAACACATTTTGGTTGATTATTTTGAAACTTATGATCACATTGATTCAGAAGATTACCTGCATCAAACTGAGAGGCCCCTATTTTCATTTTTCCCTTGATATTTATCTGACTGGATCTTAATTTTTTTCATAGAGTAGTCAATAGTCCTAATTTCAGTGTCCTTTTCAGCAGAAACAGTTAATATTGATAGTTGAAGTGATCTGTGTCACAAACGGCATTTCATACGCACTAGTTTTGTCTGGATGCACTATTTCTTGAAAATTTGAGTTGCACTTTCTCTTCCGATCTTCTAATTATTTGTCGCAATATGTTTTGCAAATAGTTGCAGAAGCCTACGGGATAAAGAAATCCTACTTATTTGCCAATATAGTAATGTATTACAGTTATGCTTTTTACTGACTATTTAGCCATAATAACTTGGTGGTTCCTTCTGTTATATTACATACTTAACGATTTAACGAGAAATGAGGTGGTCATCAGCTCTTTTTGTTGATATTTTTAGCAAACATGGGCTTCTGAATACCTATCAACCAAACACACCGATACTAAATTCATGGCAGTTGAATACATCAACATCATTCAAATGTATGCTTCTTCTCAATAATGACACATGGTTTTAGCAAGAATTTTGTTAGGTCTGCAGATATGGGAGGACATTTTAGGATTTGAGAATACAGAGTTTTACATCAAAAGGTGGCCATAGTTGGAAGGTTTATGCTTTGAAGGTGTGTTAATTTCATTCCCAAATTCAGTACCTTGTGGAGTTAAGGTTGCTGCGAATGGCGGGAAGATTGTTCTTAATCCAGATGATGATTATGTTCTTAAAGAAGGTGACAAAATCCTTGTTATAGTTGAGGATAATGATACGTATAGCCCAGGTACCATACCAGAGGTTATTATTCTTTCACATGTATTCTGAAGTAGTAGTTTATTAGTTATCATAAATGTCTTTTAGGTCATTCATGAAGAGGCTCAAAATCTTGTTTCGCGTGATAGGCACCTGTAGCACATGGTGTGACATCTTTGCGCTATAACATCTCATTTGCATTGATTAGTCCTTTTGTACCATGTTTTTTTGCGGATTGAATCAATTGTATAGGATTATCTGGACACATAAGTTATTAGATGATATATGATTGTGTGGCAGCTAGTCCTCAAAAGATGAACTTGGTCTCAGTTTCGAGGTTCAGTGATTATGTGTTATACGATGAGTTTGTGAGCATGGCACTGGATATGGTGGAAATGACTTTGTGAATATAGAGTCGAATATTAGTTATACATGAATTTTTCAATCTGATACTAATTTTGCAGTTTAATGCACCCAATCATTATGTTGGAACTCTTGATTTTCTTTTGTTTTTTTAAGTATAGTTTTAAGGTAACTTTTATAATTTGTTATTGTTTGTTTAATCTTGGTTTTTGTAAAATTAAAGTAGGTTAAAGTGGACGATGGCGAGAAGTGGAGCCAGTGCCCCTGTATCAGCATTAGATTTTTGCTTCACAAGTTTGGTTGTGGCCAGTGAAAGCGGTCTGGTTAGAATGATTATTTAGGGTTTTTTTAGGCTAAAATAAAGTTTGTGACATTATTATAATTATCATTTCTTCTATAGGTTCGTATATATACAAGTAGCATCATATGCATTATTTTTCTGGCTATCTATTATTGATTGTGACAATCAATCATAAGAATATACTCATGCATGTATGCACTCAGGATTGCTGCAAAAGCTTACCAACTTGAGGATGTTTTTTTTATACTGAATAATTTAAGGAGTTGGGATTCTCAAATGCAATACTGGAACCCATTTCGATATGTCCCCTAATCATTACTATTCTCATTTTCTTGGTAGCTTTCTGTTTTTATGTGTTATGCTTCAATTTATTCTCTTTCTGTGAAATTCCTAATATATTTTAGTGCAGGTGCAAATGGTAGGAGACGATATCCCTAGGATAGAACAAGAATTGGTCTCGTTGGTTCAAGAGATTCCTATGGAATGGCTTAACTATATTTCCTTGGAACTATGCCTTCCAGATCACCGTCCCTGAAAGATTTCAGTTCTCAACTTTCGTCGATGCACATTGGTGAGCTTATGCCATTGTTTCTTTAGAACTTTGTCTGTTATCTTCATGTGGTGTGATGGCATGAAACAATGTTCTGGTATGTAAGAGAAAACGATATACTGACGAGTCTGAGATACACTAGGTTTCAGACATGTTATATACAGTGGCAGTCATGGTTCTAACCTCCGAATATTTCGTTTCAGTTAGGTTCTAACTAAAATGTTTCTATGTTCTGGTGCAATAGTTTGCTCGTAAATGTTTAGATTCCTGACTCTTCTGGTTGAAACTTCTCATCTGGTGTATAGCAGTGGTTATGCCTTTTGTGATGCATGTGATTTTAGATGTTGGTTAGTTTCCAGACTTGAAGTACATTGATTAGTTACCACTTGCTTTTAGTTCATCTTCAGTATGTAGGTTTGGTTTTGACTTTTTTCATGTTTTGTATTCATTCCAGATAGCAACGCTGATAAGAGATGTTGGAATCAGAAGCTTGGCACTTATGATTTCACGTTAGCCAGCTTACTTTTTCTTAATTTCCAAAGTTCCACTAAAGACAAAATCTACCTCTGTTCGAAATATCTTCCTAGTCCAAACAAATATATTAATTCATATTTACTTCCAAAATAATTGGGTCTGTTAATAACTTGTCCTTCGTTGATACTGCTACATTTTCGCAGCTTTTACTATAATTTATTTCTCTACTTTTTAGAGCCTAATTGCAATGGTTGATGCACAATCACGTAAAGAAAAGACTTCCCAGGGGTGTCCAGAATACTGATGGCGACTGGTGTATACGTCTTCATCTTCTAGGATTGTGTCTTCTTGCAAGGACACAATATGGATTGCAGGGTATCCCAAAAGAAGTAAAATTTCGTGAAGTTGTTCGCTGTTTCTTTATGTATTTAAATTTTGCATTATGTCATCTACTGTTTTTTTGTGTGTCGTTGGCCATCAATAAGTTTTTTGAATCTATGTTATCTAGACATGGTTAAAGATTTACTTGCATGGATGTGTGCCTGAATTTCAAACGTTATATTGACAAACCATAAGGTATAGAGTTATAGCTTCAAAAACTTGCATTTTGCTATTTGATCATGTGTACTTCCCAATGGTATAGGATGTTCGGTTTCTTTTTCTTGTCTTGGCATGTTTTGGACCGTCTACAATTTTTGGCGACCTTTTAACATGTGGAAATGTTATCTAGTTTGTAGGTACTGGGAGTGTTTTGCTTTAAAAGTTTACAGTGATGGTTGACTACATAAATTCTTATAATAATGGAGAGTACAAGACCTCCTCCAATCAAGAGGCAGCGGAAGCTACTTTTAGAGCATTGAAGTTCAAGAAGTCTGAGGTAGTGGAAGCTACTTTAAAACATTAAAGTTTAGGAAGTATTTTCTGTTGTAATGAAAAAAATGATAAATAAATAAGTACTTTAATAATGTGTTGAATCTCATCTTATCTCATCTTTTGTTGTATCATTGTGTTGAATCTTGAATTTTATATATAACAATGTATTTACAAAATATATGTTCAGTTGTATGCATTATTTTATGGAGAAACTGTCACCTTAGTAAAAGAAATTAAAATTTTAATGACAGTTTTTATGGAGAAACTGTCACCTTAGTAAAAGAAATTAAGTTTTTAATAACAGTTTTTATTAAGAAACTGTCACCTTAGTAAAATAAATTAAGTTTTCAATGATATTTTTTATGGAGAAACTGTCACCTTAGTAAAAGAAAATTAAGTTATCCATGACAGTTTTTATGGAGGAACTGTCACCTTAGTAAAAGAAATTAAGTTATCCATGACAGTTTTTATGGAGAAACTGTCACCTTAGTAAAAGAAATTAAGTTATCCATGACAGTTTTATTTAGAAAATGTTATTATATGTTGTCAACAATGACAGGTTTATGAAAAAACTGACACTAATAGTTATGATTCTGTGACAGTTTCTTATAGACCCTTTCGTAACAGAGCCTTTAATGACAGTGAATTAATTTTTTAAAACTGTCACATAAGCCCAAATTTGTACTAGTGTATATTATTCATTAGTAAAGTATAATATAAGTGAATTAATTTGTGCACCTACGACACGCATCACACCCAGTGTTTTATTTTGACCTACCCCTTTAACAGCTTCCCAGACTTTATCTTCTAGAAAAGGCTTCTCAAGATCAACCTTATCTTCCATAGAAATCTTGGTAAACCTTCCCTCATCAATAGTGTCTGAAGTCGAAGTCTTTATTGAATAAGGAAGTGTAAAATTCAATGATATTTCCTTTTATATTTTCCCTCTCGACAAGCACGTTCCCCATCAAAATCCTTAAGACAAACGATTTTATTGTTTTTTTCTTCTCGAGCTAGTATATTAATGAAAATACTCAATATTTTTGTCACCCAACATTATGAAAGTTTGTCTAGCTTTATGTCTATCAATATTAATGAAACCTTCATGAGCAGGAGTTTTCTTAACTGAGAATTTAGCTGAGCACGTTCAATAATTTCATCATCAGTAAGATTTATAACTTCTTCAACCAATTTGATATTATTTAAATCTTTTGTAACCCCAAACATTTTTGTGTCAACATGACCAAAATTCTCTTTCACCTAGGCTTTTATTCTCTTGCTGATCGTTTGGAGTTTTCTATATAACTACGCACTTGGTGAGCCATTTACCTGAATAATAGTCCACCAATCTTTTATCATATCAGAAAAAACCTGGAATAAAGAACCACATAGTTTTAAACCTGAAAAAAAGATGGACCCATCCCTCGTCAAAACTCTCAAGCAAAAGATAAGTATGATAAAAGGCATGCTTAATAAGGGAAACCTACACAACGTCAGGAAATTTCAACAAGCAATCTAGAGATAAAAGGATTCTTTCTATCCTTGTCATGATATGACTAAGAAGATGCCCATTTGTCCAGATGAAGAGAGCACCCTGCAGTGGTAGATCAACAAGTTTATTTGCTTTGATAAAATATGTAAATCCTTGCATACAACTTGTTAAAACTGATTCGCCTCACTTTTCACAAGGAAATCTTATAACACTGAAATCTGTTGTCACTGGCCAAGGTAACATATTATTGTTCCTCATGTATGTTAGTTCTTCCCATAAATCTTGTCTGTAGGTAGGATTATTTGGCCCATAAACAATAGTTTTTGGATATTATTTCGGGAGTACTATCTCATCAACTTTTATTCTCTCTTTATTTTTTAATAGAAAAATAAAAACAAAATCCAAAAATTAAAAACCAAAAACTAAAAAGGGAAGCATAAAATTGGCTAGAGAGCTTGTATACAATATAAAAACAAGGGAGGGGAAGGCCACCACTTGTGGGAATTGGCCAAAAGGGAAAACTCGACGAGACAATGAATAACTTAATTAGCTCTTCGCGACTGAAAAGCGAAGGAAATGTGAAAGAGTCCCATAGGTGAGATCCTAATTCCCTGAATGATTCTTCTAATCCTCCAAGGGATGGAGCCTCAACGATTAATAAGAATGTTTATGACCACCTAATTAACTAGTAGACTCAATGGAACAAATCATAAAGCCTTCTTCGCTACCAACCTGAACTGCATACAGAACCTCCATAACTTCATCCACTAATCTTTGTAATCTTTATGAACCCACACCCCATAAATTGAATATGGTGATTTTTGGACACCACGACCATTGAAGAGAAATGAACTTTGATAATAGCATCATACTTTAACTTGATAGTGCCTTTAGGGGAGGAGTTCAACTAAGGGTGCCAATGAATGTCTAAAAACTCTGATAGCCAAAAATTTTGTTCAAAAAAATGAAACCAATCGATATCAAGGTATCTGTATTCGAATTTTTATATATAAATATATAATAAATACTTAAAAAATGTATATCCATTTTTTTCTTCAAAATTCAATTAATTGTTGTAGGGCCTTCGCCTGTGTGTGCGATCCATATAAGTGTAACCAAGATTTACCTCATATCTTATATAAATAGGCTTGAACCTATGTAATATGTAACACATATCTATTGAATAATATCTCTCATTCTCTTACATATCTCTTCCATATTCCAGTAATATTACAACACGTTGTCAACACGACTCTAATAACTTGTGTTATTATTTTTATCGATTGAGATTAACGATAAATTACTTCTTGAAGGAATTTGCGGTTCTGATCCTCTTGTTATATTATGGATGCGTTATTAGGTATTCCCTTATAACAAATAATTTTGTATTCATGGTATATGTAGGATTATCAAACACATAAATTTTACCGTTAGATATTGACCAATTTTGAGTACATTATACTATATGAGGTCTTAGAGTCTCTCCTAAAATTTTATAGAAATCGGAGCATGAATTCATCCCCTAAACCTCAGTGAATGATAATAATTTTCGTTTAGAAAATCCCTAATTTCGAACAACGTCGGAATACCTTAATATCTAGAATTTTGACCGTTGATTGTGTTGAATTTTTTGGTGTTTATTATATTTGAACCTTATATATCAACCGTAAGTTTTTCATAGCAACCCAACCATGGGAAGTATACGCAAGAATGTTATATTTTTATTTGTGTCTACAGAAACGTACACTGAAATAGTTGTGTGGCATCATACATATTTTCTTATCAATTCGTTAGTATATTCTAAAATTTTAGTATATTTGGATTATCACTATGAAGAATATGTTATAAAATTTTCATCATAATAGGACAAGGGTAAGATTGTTTATCATTCAGGAAAGTTGAATGATGAAAATTTCAATTTTAAGGTCAATAATGTGTTGCAAGCCTATGTTGGTAGTTTCAATTTTATTATCAACGTGCATGAATACTTCATATATGAAGGACTATATATGTTACTTTTGTTAACCATGATATAGTCATCCCAGTGGATCGGGCCTTGACAAAATAGTTGGCCGGGCTTTGACTAAACCAACTAGACTCGCATTTGACCTTTTTGACTTAGAAGTACTTGAACACCATTATCGGGCCTTTTGATGTGGAAACTATTTTCTCGTGGAAAATGACTATGGTTCCATAATGAAACCTTCTGCTTATGACGATATACCAAGAGTTAATCACACTTTATTAACTTCCAAAGAAACTTGTACAAACAGTTATCATATGGAAACTCACGGTGAAAATGGAAATGTATTTACAAATTGCTTCCAATGAATGTGGAAGGAAGCACATTTTTTGAGAAACTAATGAGCCAATTAGTCTAGTGAAATGTAAAGCACTAGTACTTGGATTACTAATTCATATTGTTGCCAACAATAGAATATTGGGGATTGACTCATTCAGGCTTTGTCATAACCAAAAACACACTTTGGTTGTGACATGATGTTCCTTTTTGAAAGAACTACACGAACATCCCTTTATTTGAATGAACAAGATAATGGGAAAAACAAAAAGAATGAAAGAATACAAAGTGACGACATCTCTCAAAATCAATGTTTTATAAAGTGGCGTCAAAAAATTAAGGGATAGCTTCTACGTTTCTAAGGAGAAATATTTGTTTCAAACTATGTAATGCTTTAAAGGAAGTTTTTTGAAACATTCATGAATGTTTTTCCCAAACTTGAATTGTTTACTGGGATAGATCCCACTTGTTAAACTATAAAAAATTCAATAACTTCAAGAAATATATGTTGTAAATCAGCACGTCTTAACTTTTGTGGAAAGAAATTCACAGAAGGTGATACGAGTCATAAAAATCTTTTCATTTTACTATTTTTCTACTTCTTCCATTATACTAAAGAACCAGTGTAGGTTAAAATATGATGACAAAATATTTACGATCTTTGTTTGGAAAGATCTTTGAATTATCTACCCATAGAGTTCAAATAAAAATATTAAATATACTTTTTAAACAAAAAAATTCATTGTTTTCAAATTTTATGTTGTTAAAGGAGCCAAATACAAACATGTGCATCAGACATATTTTATCACTAGTTGCAATAAACTGGAGATATACAATAGGTTATTCTCTTTGTGAGATATTGTTGTTAGGTCACATAGGTACAACATGACTTGTGAGTCTTATATTTTTATCTTCAAATGTCCGGTCAAATTGGGTACATATATTTGGCAACAAACAATTAATCCTTCTCGACGTGCTAATTAATTGATTTATTGAATTAATATATACATTTCATCGTATGCTTATCATTTCTTTCTTATTAGAATTTATAATCCATTTCACTGACAAAGATTAGTCTCCTTTGAAACTGTTTAGTTTTGTCTTAACATTCATGTACGTGTATTTATTCTGAGTACAAATAAGAATATTATTGTTTGCAAATTTTATGTTGTCAAAGGATCTCGATACAAGCATGTGCATAGCACATGTGTTCTCACTAGCTGGAATAAATTGGAGATGTACATTAGGTTCTTATCCATGTGAGATCCTGCAATTAGGTCAGATGGGTGCAACGTGACTCGTGAGTCTTATATTTTTATCTTTAAATTGTTCGGTCAAATCGGTTATATGTACATGGAACAAGGAATTAGGCCTTCTCCAAGTGCTAATTAATTGATATGTTGAATTGAATACCTGTCATCATATGCTTCTCATTTGTTCTTTATTAGAATTTATAATCATTTCACCGACAAAAATTATTCCCCTTTGAAACTGTTTAGTTTTGTCTTAACATTTATGTACATGTATTTATTATGAGTATGACCTTATTCTTTTTTAAAGGCCCGAAGATTATATTAAAGTTTATAATCTTTTTCATAAGAAGAAGTCTATTATTCACAAGCATATATAGTTTGGTAAAGAAAGAGAAATTCCTCCACCAATCTCAAACTCAAGTCGTTGGTATAATCACCTAATGACTTCACCACATTGACCTCTGATATTCTAAATACTATTAGATAAGACCTTTTGCTATAGCTAAAAGAGTCTATAAATTTACATTTTCTTGCTTTTTTTTTATGTAAAAATTATTCTTGAACATTTAATTTTTGTTAAAGTTGTTAGTAATAATAAAAAGAAAAACAGAAGTGCAAGACTTAAACATATAATTCTTTCTAACCTTTTTCCACTGGGTAAGAGAGGGAATTGTGGGAACTACTTCATTCAATCTAGGAACAAAATGAAAATTTACAAGCAACAAAAGAGGGTCTAAAGAGGGAAATATCTTTTAAGAAAACAATACGTGAGATGATTTTCGTCAAAATGCTAGCGGAACTGGATCCACCAAGTCTCTGACATCACTTTCTAAAATGGTACTTCCTCTGTTTCTACAAATGTGTTACTATTACTTTTTCATTTTAGCCTAAAAATAAGCTAAATTGAAAAAGTGATAGTAACACTTTTCTAGAAAGAGAGGGAGTATGAGTAGATTGAAGTTCAGTGACATAGTTCACATACACCCAAATAGCTAGCGTTTATGCCTCAGATGCATAGAAGAATGCAAAAGATTGCTCTATTAGCAAAGTCACCGTTAATATAGGCATTTAATCCAACCTAAAAGAGGAAGCAACCATTTAAACTCTTAATAATATAACGGAAAAGCCTTTTTTTTTTGTTGGTCACAGAATACTTGTGTAATCCTGATATTTCAAAAATAACCTCCAACATCTTTAATACCACTACATATGTTGTATATTAAACATATCTTTACATATTTACAATATATCATTGTTTTTAAAAAATAAATTAAAAAACTTCAAACAATAATATTTTTTAAAATACAAATCGGATTTTTATAAAAATTATATATTTGTAAAGATCTTTGAATTATATACCCAACGAGTACAAATAAAAATATTAAATTTTTATTTCTAAATAAAAAAATTTAGTGTGTTCAAATTTTATGTTGCTAAACAAACTCAATACAAGCATGTGCATCGCACATATGTTCCCACTAGTTACAATAAATTGGAGATGTACAATAGGTTCTTTCCCATGTGAGATCCTCATGTTAGGTAAGATAGGTGCAATGTGACTCGTAAGTCTTATATTTTTATCTTTAAATTGTCAGGTCAAATCGGGTATGTACTTCAAAACAAGGAATTAGACCTTCTCTACGTGCTGATTAATTGATTTAATGGATAAATGTCTTCACATGCTTTTTATTTGTTTCTTATCAGACTTTATAATCCATTTTCAGTAAGAAAGATTAGTCCCTTTCGAAATTATATAGTTTTGTCTTAACATTTCTGTAGTGTATTTATTTTGAGTATCATAGTATGGCCCTCTCTATTTTAAAGGCCCAAAGGTTATACTAAAGTTTTTAATCTTTTCATGAGAAAAAGTCTATTATTCACAAGTCCAGGTACTTAGGTAAATAAAGAAAAATTCCTCCACCAGTTTCTAACTCAAAAACGTTGGTAAAATCACCCAGCGATATTACCATTGTATTAAATTGACCTCTGGTATTCTGAATACTATTAGATAAGACTAGAACTGTCAATTTGGAACCCGATCAGCAGGTTGATCTTAACCCAGTTTATTTAAACCCATTTCGGCTCGGTTTGTGGCTAAATAAACCGGGTTAGAATTGGCATATATAAACCCATAATAAAATAAGTCAGACTAGGATCAACTCGTAGGTTACCCGTCAACCCTTTATATTCCCCTAAATTTGTAACTTTTAGAAATCACAAGGAAACTTTTGACTGGATCATTCGATGATTATCGAATATCAATGTATCATCTAATTTAAATCTTCAATACATGCTATCCATATATAGTTTTATATTTAAAAAGAACAACACTTCCAAATCTCAATAATATTTTCAAATCTAACAGGGGTAGTCAATTGGGATTTATAATGACTTATAGAGAATTCTGAAATAGACTGTTATTCAATTGAGATTTCCAGAGAGTCTCCCAAACTCTCCTGTTATTGGATAGAGACTTTTTCCAAGTCTTTTAAATTCCCACAGACTCTCTTGTTATTGGATTAAGATTTGTTGGGAGTCACTCAAACACTCTTGTTATCGGATTAGACTTCAAAATCATGGATTTGTTACTTATTGGGATTTTGAGAGACTTTTTGGATGAAAATAGGCATGAGCGAAATCTCTCCCTTATAGGATATTTTTAGAGACTTGAAATTTTGGGTAATCCAAAGGTCCTCATTTCTCAACCTTATCGCTTGGTTATTAGCAAATGTTTTCTTTCTTCTTTATTCCTCCACCTTTCTTTGCTTTTATCGATTTATGGAACAATTTTTCTTCATACTTTGACTGTCAGTCTCCTCTAATCATTTTCAAGAAGTATATTAGGGTGAAGCGCTGCACCCATTATCTCTCTGAGCTAGAGACAACATTTGGCTGCCTTTTTCTTCTTCTTCACTACTAAACTCTCATTCGCCATCAAAACCCCTTAAACCTCTCTATTCTTCTCACCATATCAGCTTACAGTGTGCAATGAATCTTAAAAATCCATATTACAACAGCCCTTCTTTCTACTTCCACCCATCACCAATCCCTAATTCTCAAAACCCTAATAACATTCATCCTCAAAACCATCAACATCATTATCAACCAATTATCCTACCAAACCCCTCTTCTTCTTTTAAATCCGAACATCAATGGAGTTACAGTCGGTCTGTAGTATACGTCACATTCCTTTACCCTAAAATATTATCGTTTAATCCTTTTTATTCTCGCTCGATTAACAACAATCAGCAAATTCTATTAGATATAAAAACATATAACCGAATTTCATTACCCAAATCGAGATTATTAAGAGTTGTCACTAAAGCATCGAATTCTGATAAGAATTTGACGACGAATGGTTCCATAATTGGAACGAGTAGTAAATTTGATGATAAACCAGAACCATATAGTGGTAAATCTGGTTCAATTTCATTTTATGGGTTAACCCATCAGTCTGTAGAAGAAGGGAAATTGGTTTAATCTCCTTTTAAAGATGATATTGGTACTTCATTTATATGGGTTTTAGCTCCAATTGCGTTGATTTCTTCTTTAGTGCTTCCACAGTTTTTTCTAAGCGGTTTTTTTGATGTTGTTCTGAAGGATGAGATTCTTGCAGGTAACCCTTACAAAAAAAAATATTATCTTTATTATCTTTATTTTTTTTTGTCTATTATGTACGAATATACGATTCATGGCTGGAAATGAATTTAGTTTACTATATGGTAGCTTAATACTTGTTGAATATTACTTCACATGAATCACATCGCTACTTATTAACCTAGTATTCGTGTGACCATTCAGTGGTGGTGGATCGACTACATTTGCACATGTTCATGATGGCTATGTTCTTCAAAAGGTACCCTCAATTTCATAATAATGTAGTACAGAAGAAGGAAAAAGTCTATGGACTACTTGCTAGTTCCTGAATGCATTTTTAAATTTGCATCATATTTGTTATATTCCTGAGTTCTCACCCTCGTGCAGCTCTTATGCTCAAGCACATTTACTTTCTCTAACATTGTTAATTACATAGTCAACCGAAAGCTACAAGTTCTTCTCTTAGGTATGTGACGACATGAGCTCCCAATTCCTCCTTGTAGCATGATAGTCTGCTCTTCATTCCTCCTGAAGTATTTCCTATGGTGGCAGAGGGTAATCGCCAGCGATATCAAGGAATCTGTATGTTGGGCACCAGATACTCCATATGACGGTCTGTTTTTTTTAATATGTAATGTGTGTTGTAAAGTTTAATAATTCATTTAATTGAAATGGCTGGGAAGCTTGTCCTATAAGTAAAAGCGTATTGGGATATGCTGAATTGTATACAGGAGTTTGGACTTCGGAGACACACTTCTCATATGCCATGTGTCTATAATCATAATTCTTTCCATTAGTTATACCTTCTAATTTTTGTTTGAATTACCCTGGCTATGATAAAGCTTTTATGGCCATCTCAAGCTTTTACTCTACAAATCACAGAAACTCTCTAGAAATCTATTTGATTTATATCTACAAGTCCCAGAGACTCTATATAATTATCTTTTAAAATCACTGGAAATCTCTTTTGAAATCACTGAAAATCTCTATACTTCCAGAGAGTCTCCGGGAGTCACTAGAAATAAAAGTCTATGAAAATTTATATAAATCCCAATTGACTACCCCTGTAAACAAAGAAAAAAAACTAGCTTCTATCATTTATTCAAACTTACCTATTTATATTCATCAGTTGCTTTACCCATGCATATCAAAAACGAACAAAACAATTGAACCTTAGTTGAAACTAATATAAACATAGAAAGATTATTTGCTTATTACAGTCATTTTGATCAATTGATCATGATCATCACCATTAATATCCAACCTATTTACTAAAAATATATTATGGATGGAAATTTGTTTACAACGAGAGGGAAATTGAAAGACCCGTTAATGGAGATGGAGACGAAGAAATAGCAAAAAAAAAAGGGAAAGACGGCGATGATAAGGAAGACATAAAATTAAGGGGGAGTATTAGTAGGGTTTATTAGTTAAAGTACAAACCATACAGAGGTCATATTATAATTAGGTGATATTACATAAGATTAAACCCATGGTGCAGTGGTTGGGCGGTTATCTTACATTTCCTTGAATTAAGGTTCGAGCCTCTCAAAGCTTATCATGTTTTTTATTTTTTAACAAAATTATAACATCAACCTAAAACATTTTATTTTTTAACAACATTATAACATCAACTTAAAACCTATGACCAACCCGTTAACCTTCCAGAACCAACCCTTCTAGGGTTAGAGTTGAAATTATAGGTTTGTTTTTAAATAGTATTAGCCTGCCCGTTTGACAGCTCTGGATAAGACCTTTTGTGATAGCTAAAAGAGGCTCCAAATATACTTTTTCATCTTGCTTCTCTGATGAAAATAATAACAAACATTTTTTCATGCAAATTATTTTTAAACATTTATCTTTTGTGAAAGTTGTTAGTAACCAAACAGAAGTGCGAGACCAAAACATATATAACACTTTCTAACCTTTCTTTAATGGGTAAGAGAGGGAAGTACGGGAACTATTTCATTTAATCTAGGAACAAATGAAAATTTACAAGCAATCAAAGAGGATCTTAAGAAGGAAATTTCTTTTAAGTAAACCATACGTGAGATGATTTCTTTCAAAATGCTAGCGGAACCTGATCCACCGAGTCTTTGACATCACTTTCTAAAAGGACATGAGTAGCTTGAAGTTCAATGACCTAGTTAATATATGCTTAAGTAGTTTACGTTTATGCCTCATCTAGGTTTGTCAATGGATAATCGAATATTCGACATTCATCCGAGTCCATATCGAAAATTTAGGATATTATCCGAAGTTTCAGATATCGGATATCGGATGTGGATACAGATATCTTATCGAATAACTACTCTTTATCGGATATGGGAATACAACTATCTTATAGGATAATTATCCGGTATCCGATAACATAAATATATGTATATAAAATTATTATTATTATACGTTCAATTTTTTTAAATTTTTTTTGCATATGCTGATGATTTTTTGTTCGACAAGAAATGAAGGAATGACAAATTCATCAAAATTAATTTTGTGTTACAATTTTGGATTCATGAGAAGAAGTGATTAAAAAAACACAACCAAATTAATTTTTTTTTTCAAATATAGTTTTTGGATAATTATCGGATCATCGGATATCTGTTAATCTTATCGGATTTAGATCCAGAAACGAATTTCTATTATCCGTCGGATAATTATCAGATACGGATATCCGGAAATTGTTAACGAATTCAAATACGGAACAATCATTATTCGTTCCGTTAAATACCGTTAATAGCCCTAGCCTCAGCTGTATAAGAGGCTGAAAAGATCGATTCCTTTGTTAGCAAAGTCTCCATCAATATTCGCAGTTAATCCAACCTAAAACAAACCATTTAAACTTTAAGATTAAGATAGAAGGAATGGGAAGAACGATAGGAGACCTAGTCATGGAAAAAACATGTTTAAGAACAGCATAATAATAGTAGGATGACGTTAGGACTTAAAACATAATCACTATGTCTTCTATGTTATTGGTTAATAATAATAATAATAATAATAATAATAATAATAATAATAATAATAATAATAA
>JAJJMC010019063.1:3486769-3559068 GCA_023531435.1 Papaver californicum
AATAATAATAATAATAATAATAATAATAATAATAATAATAATAATAAACATCTGACGGCTGCAACAATGGGGTTGGAGGCAGAGGGCTTAGTCGTTCTGGTTTCTACAGGCATTTGCAAGATAACACCTCCACTCCATGGAGGCAGTGGATATTTGCAAGGAGAGGGTCACTTCAGATTTGGATGTGTTTTGTGCCTGGGAAGCGATTTTGTCACAGATGCAAATGTGACTATGCTCGGAATGTATGCATATGTATTCCTGGAGACGGCCGTGTAGGAAACACAAATAGGGTATTATTCCCAGCCCTCACAATGGGACACCAGGATCCTGTATGGTTTACGGCATAAGCAAACCATTGCCTTCTAACTCTGTTCCTTTGGACGACATGGGGCCTGTAGCTTCAACAACCTTGGATGTGGACCTCCTACACCTTGTGTACCAACAGAAACTTCCAACGGTTACTAGTATTCCATCGCAATGCAGTTCTCTAGGGATCTCAAAGCTTCATTGGATAGAGTTAGTGCCAACCCTTCGGACTTGTCTGTGTGATTACAATTGTTACTCCTACCTGTGTGCACTTTAGGACGGTTCACACCCAGGGGATCCGCGGAAGAGAGGTCAGGGACCAGGAAGAAAATGCAGATGGCTAGTATCAACCAAGCGTTACTTCAATGGAGTGATGGCAGTGGGTGTTATGGCTTGGTGCAGTCTATTCTAGAGCAATCCAAACAACACCAAAGTGGGCCGAACAACATACATATGCTGGGTAGTTCCAATCTTGCAGCTTGTAGGAGGAAAATGGGCCTAGGCAAGTACACGGCTTCCATCAAAGTGTTAGCCTCCAATGGTATAGCCCCTTGCTCTCAGGATACTCTTGTTGAGCTTAGCCTCAAACACCCTACAATGGCGCTTCCCTGCATACCTGCGGACCCTATCGTGGTTGAGCCACTTCGTGTAGACAATTCAGCAGTTTTAAGCACCATCAAGGGGTTCCCCAAAGGAACTTCGTGTGGTAGAGATGGCCTTCGGCCCAGCATCTTCTGGATGCCCTCAGTGGACCTGCAGCTACCGTGGCAGATGACCTCTTGTCTTCTATGACAGGTGTAGTCAACATGTGGTTAGCGGGTAGATGCCCATCAGTGCTTGGTGCTTACGTTGCGAGTGCTCCTCTCACTCCCTTGATCAAGCCTAGAGGGGGAATAAGGCCTATCGCAGTGGGAACCATCTGGAGGAGGCTTTGCTCTAAACTGGCTGCGTCAGGGGCCATCAAGGAAATGACCTCTTACCTAGGAGATCACCAATTCGGTGTGGGTGTTCAATGTGGTGGAGAAGAAATTTTGCATTCGGCAAACATAATTTTAGAACTTCAAGGTAACTCCTCCACCAAATGCATGCTTTTAATAGACTTCAACAATGCATTTAATTTGGTGGATAGAACCGCAATTATCAATGAAGTCAGGTCCAAGTGCCCTGGTATTTATAGATGGGTTGAATTTTGCTATGCAAAGCCGGCAATGCTTTATTACAATGACACAAAATGCTTTTGTCGGCTCAAGGCGTCCAACAGGGAGACCCTTTGGGGCCTTTACTGTTTGCTCTGACATTACACCCGCTCATTTTAGAATTTGCTTCTAAGTGCACTTTAGATATGCATGCTTGGTATTTGGATGATGGGACTATCGTTGGGGACACTCTAGAAGTGGCTCAAGCTTTACGCATCATCCAATCTGAGGGGAGCAGCAGAGGCTTATCCCTCAATATTGACAAGACAGAGCTTTTCTGGCCTAGTCCTGACCCCAAAAGTTTGGAGAACGGTGTGTTCCCAGCCACCATCAGTAGACCTGCTAGAGGAGTGAAGCTTCTCGGCGGGCCTGTTAGTATGGATGCTAACTTTTGCAACGAGATGGTCCGACGTATGGTGGAGAAAACTATTCAGTTAATAGAGTCTCTGAAGCTTCTACATGATCCACAAAGTGAATTGCTTCTTCTCAGAAATTATGCGGGGGTGTCGCGCTTATACTTCACTTTGAGGACCACCAGCCCCTCTGTCTTGCACCATTCAGCTGAGTATTATGACCAGCATTTATGCCAGTTCCTTAGACATTTGGTTACTAGTGACGGAGCCGGGTTTGGTCCCTACCAAATGCGCATAGCGTCTTTGCCGATGAAGGATGGAGGTTTAGGGGTTTACACTATGAGGGATTCTAGCTTTTACTTCTACCTCGCCTCTTGTCTTCAGACAACCCAGGTGCAGAACACTATTCCCCAGGTGGACATGGACTCTGCACTTCATCTCAGCTTCCAGCAAGCCTTGCTTAGCTTCAGTCAGGTCTGTAGGATTCCTCCTTCTTCTCTCAGTATTAAAGCAACTGCCCCCCGACCCATGCATTCTCTGGCAGTGTTGTACTTTGATATGGTCAAGAAGAGTATCCCCAGCAGTTTCCACCAGACTGAGCGCGATTGCTTTTTGTGGCAATGTAATCGGCTGAGCCATGCACAAAACTACCTCAAAGCTATCCCAATCATAGGGCTACACCAATCTATTGGGCCTCGCCAATTTAGGGCCATACTTTGTTACATGTTGGGTATTGCTATGTTTGCTGAGGGTAGCTCTTGTTCTTTTTGCGGCAGAAAAATGGATGCCTTTGGGGACCACGCTCTACACTGCGCCAGTGAAGTGGGTCTCAAATTTAGGCACGACCTAGTTCGAGACGTGGTGGCGGATATGTGTTTTAAAGCCGGTGTCACTTCCCGTAAGGAAGTCAAGTTGGGTTTCTTGTCTGACAACGCGGGCGCCCTTAGACCCGCGGATATACTCGTATACAATTGGAGGGAGGGTCGTGACATGTGCTTCGACGTCACAGGGGTGTCCCCTTTTGCAGGAGGAGAGAGAGTTGCGTTTACGCCCGCGTCTGCCATCTCTAACGCCGTTACGCGCAAACGCAATAAGTATCTGGACAAATGTAACGAGCACATATATGGCTTGGGTGTTTTTTCCTTCACGACCCTGGGGGAGTTGCGAGATGACACGATTGGCTTTACGACGAGACTGCAGAACTGCATGGCTAGCCACGACTATAATTACAAAGTTGGGGATTCCCTTTTCTTTCGATTAGGCATTTCCATTCAGAATGGGGTAGGGGCTCAGCTTGTGGCTAGACTCACTACCAATACTTTGTAAATAAAAAAAGAATATTTTTCTCCCTTTAATGAAAGTCCTTTTATAATAATAATAATAATAATAATAATAATAATAATAATGAAGTACAAGTGTATTTTGATGGTCCTCGTCAACAAAACCATTCATAAAGGTATGATATCTGATCCGAAATTATAAAAAAATAAAATAATACTCTCTTTATTCTTCATAAATTGATTCTTTTGGTTTATAATTTTGTTCCCTTAAAATTGAACACTTTTATTAAACAAGGTAATATATATAAAATTACTCTTATGATTAATTATTATTAATATAAAAAATGTGTATAATTTGATAGTCATGTTTATACTTGTTACGCAGGTATTTTAAAATGTTTTTCAACGATATAAAATTTATAAATATCCGTGATATATAGTTTAAGATATACATTATTTCTAAATTTTATTATTTTATTCTCCTAAGAGTATAATTGTAAAAAATACCTAAAAGTATATCCCTCTTCTTCTTACCATAAGAATTGTGCGAACTTGAAGTAGCTCGATTTATGAGGAACGGAGGGAGAAAAATATTTATATTTTTATAAAAAATAAAATTACATAAAAAAAAATCGGATAATTTCAATATTGGATATAGATATTTCGGATGCGGACACCTTCATACTTGCATTCGTATCGGTTAGTTACATTTAACATTTTAGTATAAAAAGATCGGATATCCGAATCCAAAATCTATTGGATATGATCCATTTTGTAGGGTTTTAGAATGTACAACCCATATTATATGGGGTTGGTGGTAGTTTTCACATTTTGGATATTTCGAGTAAGAATTCGGACGAATTTTGGACACCTTTTGGCACCCTTACCAATTGACAGATTTTTTTTTTTCTGAAGCATTTATACGTCCAGCTGTTGCACACAACCTATATATAAATGACTTTTCACTTGGAAGTTCCATTTGTATAACCAACATTTCTAGAGAAAGGGAGTGATGGGGAGTTCAGTAACTGCTGATGAGATGAATCCGTCAGGAGCAAAGGGGAAGTTGGTAACAGTGTTGAGCATCGATGGTGGTGGTGTTAAAGGGATAATCCCTGGAGTTATCCTTGCTTTCATTGAGGCTGAATTGCAGGTAATGAATATATATGCAATATATATTATGATTGATTTTAGTTATTACTATTGATCGCTGCAAATTTCAATCTCCAGAATAGTTAAAAGTAAGGAGAATTGGAGATCCTCATTAATCTATTAGTTAATTGGTCAAGTCGATCAAAGTAGTGTATAGACGTGATTAATATGCGTGAATTAATGGGAAATGTGTTTTTTTTTTGCTCACGTAAAATGTTAATAACATAGAAACTAGATGGAGAGGAGGTGAGATTGGCCGACTACTTCGATGTCGTTGCAGGAACGAGTACCGGTGGCCTGATAACCGCCATGATAACTGCTCCTGACAGTAACAACCGTCCTCTCTATGCTGCCAAAGACATTGTCCCATTTTACCTTCAACATTCTCCTAATGTATTCCGTAATAAAAACAGGTAATTTATTTCTCATGGTCGTGGATGGCATAGTACTAGAAAAATAAAGAAACAAATAAGACGAACTGGCACCAAACAGCCAATACATATTTATTTATTCACGTAGTTGGTATTTCTATCTGTTATATACCAGCTTGTATAATATTCTTTTCGTTTATAAAAAATAGTCAAAATTTTTATTTAAAGATATGTTAAAATAATAGGTAGATTTTCATAAATGATAAATTAAATATTATAACTTTACTATTTTGTTCATAAGAGAGATCATATTTTTTTTTAACAAATTAGGAAATTATTTTTTTTTCTGTTTTTCTCTTTAAAATATAGGACGATCATTTTTCTTTTATTGAAAAAAAATATAAAATAAATAAATTTAAACAACTGTTTTCTTATTTCTCGTATAAAACCCAATAAATTTTTTCTTAGAAAAAATAAATATTTTTATTTTTTAAAAACAAGGGAGTAATTGTAATTTGAGATTAATTTAGGCCCGTCCTAAACAGCAACGTATATTTCAAACAGTTGATTTGACCGGCCATCATTTTATGTGCATCGAATTTTATACCCTTTCCCAAAATTTCTGTGCCAATTCTATCAGACTAGTACTCTCCATTCTCCAATCATGTTTCTAGCAGCATCAAAATTTTGTTGTTTCTTTACAACTGTTTATTGTACTTCTTCTTTCACTTGATCAAGTAAATTGATTGTTTACGAGTAATGGGTTTTGCATGGAGCCAGGGACCATCATCTGGTGTTACTTATATTTTGTAATAATACGATGCTGCTACGTAACCCCACCTTTTACCCCTAACATTTCCCCCCATAACGTGTCCTATATCTAAACCCCAGATCGGAAAGCCTTGAACCCTTTGGAGCCTGTGGTGGGTCCTAGACCGAATGTTATGGACCAGCGAGGAAACCATACTTCATGTGAGAGAGTTTCTGGGGTATAAAGCATTTTTGATTTTGTAATCTGTTTTTTGTGTGAAAGCATAGGTACTTGTACAAATTTAGAATGGCCAGCCATATAATCAAGAAGATAATTTTGGTTTCATTTTTATATATATATGCAGTGGGAGAATGCTTGGGTCAGCTGTAAACATTTTCAGTACAGTGACAGGACCCAAATATAAAGGACATTACTTTCGCTCTCTGGTGAAAAAACTTCTTGGAGATACCAAAATCAATCAAACACTATCATCTATTGTTATACCTACCTTCGACATGAGGCTTCTTCAGCCTATTATCTTTTCAACCAGCGAGGTACGTGTGCATTACATATAAAGGAAGACACTACTGAGATACATGAGAAACAAATATTTTGATATTATTGAAAAGAGTTTCAGTTACTCATTACTGAATGATTACAAAGTATTTATTACATAAGGATATGCTGTAAGAACAGATGTACTGGACTGGACTAAGGTCAAGTCAATACTTGACTTGACTAATTTGACTAACATATCCAATAACACCCTGTAAACTGATACTGTACTGTACACGGTTACAGTTTAGATGAACAAAGAAATACATTGTAAAACATAACTAATTAAAGAAAAATTAAACACTTATTAAGAAGTTAAAACTTGAGATGGTGGTGTTGAACCCATCAGCTGCATCAATAGTCTAGAGAAGGTAGGAAAACACAAGCCTTTAGTGAAAAGATCGGCAAGTATATTGACTTGACTTACATTAACTTGACTAACTTGACTAACATAACCAAAAACAACCGATGTATATTTAACTAAATGAACTATCTTTATATTGCATTTTTCGAACAAGCAGAATCTAAAAGATCAGTGAAGGAGTTTTTTTTTTTTTTTTCATCCAACGCACAGGCAAAGAGGAACGTTTCGAAAGATGCTTTGTTATCAGATGTGTGCATTAGTACATGTGCTGCCCCAACGTATTTCCCGTCTCATTATTTTAAAACCAAAGACTCTGAAGGAAAAGTACTCAAGAGATTCAACCTCGTAGATGGGGGAGTTGCGGCCAATAACCCTGTTAGTAAAGTAATTAGTCGATATAGATAGCTCAAATTTCGTTTTAATAAGTACTAGTTCTTAAAGTTTTTTTTTTTAATTATCTTCTATTTGTTTTGGTTTTGATGAGGTTCTGTGTTGAATATTAACAGACGTTACTAGCAATGACTTCCATCGCAAACAATTTACTAGATAACAATGAAGACTCAGAATCCATAAGAGCCACAAACAACATGAAATACATGATCATATCTTTAGGAACAGGAAATGCTAAGAATGAAGAAAAATACAAGTCTTCAGTTGTCTCTAAATGGGGTGTTTTGGGGTGGTTGTATGATGGAGGCAATGTTCCTCTTATTGATGCTTTCTGTCAAGCAAGTGCAGATATGGTTGACATACATGCTTCCACTCTCTTCAGAGCACTCCACTGCCAAGAAAATTATTTACGCATCGAGGTACATATAGTTCATAACTTTCGTCGATCAAGTGAGTTAAGGTTGTTAATATTCAAAATGAAATAATTCCATACTGATTTCTCGTGTTTTTCGTTGTATATATTCTTAGACATATGACTTAGTAGGAAACACAGCATCAATGGATATATCAACGAAGAAGAATATGCAAAAATTGATTAAGATAGGCCATGATCTACTGAAGAAGACAATGTGTAGGGTTAACTTAGAAACTGGAATTTCCGAGGAGATTGAAGGAGCATGCACAAACGAAGAAGCCTTAATCCGTTTCGTTAAGGTTCTCTCCGATGAACGTCGGGCTAGGCTAGCCAAATCTGCATTTTAACATTTAAATTGTTTGAATATTTTTTAGTATAAGAGGAAATGTATCTCGCTATATGTAGTATTATACGGAATGTTAATATCCACATCGAAAATAAATTGGGAACTACACCTTGTAATTTTATTTTATTTTGAAACAAGAAATATACTAGAATTAAAATTAAGGGTTTACATGGTCATATCCTCTAGTAATTGAATATTTATATTATTAGGGGGGGTTTGGATATACTAGTCATTCTTTTTACTCTAGCTAGTTTAGACATAATGTCTGTTACTTTATTACATTCCTTCGACGCATAGAAACATTATCAGGAACTAGAAGATCTGAAAATAAATTTAATATCTTTCATCATATTATGGAGCCTCCAATCTATATATAAAACTTCTTTATTCACTGCATCAACCACTAGCTTTGAGTCTAGTTGAAAGAATAATTTGTCTAGGTCCATATCTTTAACCTAGTTTACTGCTTCCCATAGCCCTCTGCACTCTGAATGTTCTGCGCTTGTTGCTTCATGTAGGTAGATACATTTTGCTCCCTTGAAAGTACAATTATGAAGGATTAAACCAATACCCCCAGTTTTAGAAAGATCGTGAAAAGAACCATCAAAATTAATGGTAAGAGCATCTATAGGAGGTGGTAGCCAATGAATATTATCCCTATTTTTGCCTTAAGATATACCTAGTATTAATAATAATTCTAGGACCCAGTTCAGATAAGAATCTTTTGCAGTTTCTTGTGATGCTGTCCGAAGTTATCGTTCGTGAAGACTTTATCACATCTTCATGTCCATATAGACCAAGCTACAATTGCTCTGCTGACTAGAGTATCTTTTGAAATTTGCTGCGCAAACAAATTGTCAAATCACGAACAAACCCAATCTTCAAGACATCATTGACTATTACCCTGCCAGTTGATTGTAGCCTGCCAGACCGTCTTCGAAAATGGGCAATCCATAATAATATGAGAGGGAGTTTCAACATGTCGAACACATAAAGAGCAACTAGTGTCAAGTTTAGGAATAAAGATGCTTAACTTATCCCTTGTAGGAAGAATATTTCTTATGGATTTCCATAAGTAGTGCTGAATTCTTGGTAGCAGTGGCAACTTCCATAACCTTTTGTAGATCTTTTTTATTCTAGAGCTCACAGAATGATTACTACGCTTTTCTTCATACATCCGTATATAAGCAGACTTCACAGAGAAGACACCATTTTTCTCTAACAACCAGACTAACTTATCTTCACAGATTTCGTGGATTGAGGTTTTGAGAATTGCATCCGCAGTTTTATCTTCAAAAAGAGATTGAACGAGACTGATATTCCAGGTAAAAGTATTAGGCATGAATAACTGACAAACATGGGTAAACTGCTCAGGATATATAGCAGATTGTTTCGGAGTTGGGGGACCTTGAAGAGATTCAATCCATCTATCCTTCCGGATGAGAATTTTCTGCCTATTACCCAAACTCCAACAACTATGGCTATGAATAAAAGGAAGCTCTGAACTAATGCTTCTCCAGGACCAGGTTAAATTACCATTATATTTTGTGTTGAGCAGGTCACCATTCGGAAAATATTCCGCCTTCAAAGAACGAGCACAGATAGAAGTATCATCCATACACAATTTCCAAGCTGACTTAGCTAATAAATCACGATTAAAAGTATGCAGATCACGAAACCCTATCCCTCATTCTTCTTTTGAGTTAGAAAGTTGATTCCATCTTATGAAGTGCTTCCCTCTGTTATGCTTTTTATTTCTCCAGAACGACTGTTGTTTACTATTCATATTTCGAATGGTAACATCTGGAAGTTTAAAGATGGTCATATGATGAACTGGTATGGCATTAGTGACACTCTTTACCATAACAGTTCTAGCCGCCTCAGACAGATTATTGCTTCTCCACTTCGCAAGCCTATTATCCATCTTGTCTATGAGAGTTGAGAATGGTATTTTCTTATTCCTGCCTATAAAAATGGCAAACCCAGGTATTTCTCTTCCCTAATATTCATCTACCTGACTTGTAAAATACCACATATATCTTGACAACTAGAAGGTTCTTGCTGAAGAAAACTGCTGACTTGTTGAAGTTAATCAACTGACCTGAGCATTGGCTGAACTCCTCAATCACTTGAAGCAGTTTGGTTGTTTGGGAAAGATTATCCATGCAGAAAAGAAGGCAATCGTCCATAAAAAGAGGATGGTTAACCTTAGGAGCTGATTTAGAGATTTTCAAACCTGTAAGCCGGTTCTTATATTCATAATGATTGAGAACCCTTGAAAACTCTTCCATGGAAATAATGAAGAGATACGAAGATAACGAATCTCCTTGGCAAATGCCTCTAGACGGCTTGAAATCCTTAGTTGGAGAACCATTTAGCATAATCTCAATCTGAGTTGTGCTGATACATTGATGGATTAGCCGACAGAAGTTATCAGCAAAACTAATTTTTTTCAAGACTTCGATAAGAAAACTCCACTCTAGTCTGTCGAAAGACTTCGACATATCCATCTTAAGAGCTAGGTGACCAGATCTTCTATTAGAGTGTTATTAGAGTGTCATTTCATTTATTACTTTTATGTTTGTTTAAATGTCAACTAGGTGTAACTTACTCTTAGTCTATCTTTTGTATACCCTATATATATGAGGCACTCCTTGCTTCTAGGGTTTAACTAATCAATAACAATGTAGATCATTAATCTTTCATGGTATCAGAGCCTCCAAGCCTCACGGCGTCGGATCTTGGAGGCAACCCTATTTTTTTTATTTTTTTTTCACTACCACTACCATTAAAATCATCATCATCCTCCGCTTCTTCTTTTAATTTCCGGTAACATTCATCTAACAAACACTGCTTCACTGATTTAATCTGATGCTCTTCCATTTCTTCAACTGAGATTCGATCCATTCCTACAACTCCATCTACAGAAGCAACAAAGCTTCATAGTTCATACCACCACCATTTTTCAACCATCAAATCATCAATAACTCATTTTAGTTTTTCGCAACAACAACCTACACAAAAATCACCATCTCTTGTTCATCACAACAGCAACAACTCTATCATTTTGTTTCACTTCCAAACCTTCTAATCTGAGAACAACCCTGTCTTCTATCTCAATCATAAAATCAATAAAAACCCCATGAAATCTTTCTTTCAACAGCAAACAACCACCAGAACCCAATATCTTCTCTGTTGAACATCTCACATCCAAGCTCAAATCACAGATCCAGTTTGAATGTCAGATCCCATCTCGAACTCATCACAACCCTAACTTTCATTCTCTTCTTCGACACCATCTATACTCTATTTTCTTCTCAAATCAAAACCACCAGCTGCATGCCATCTTCACTGTTTTCTATCTTCATTCTCTTGTACAGACGCACCCACAGCGTCTTCATTTCTCACAGATTCAGAATCTCAAACCCTATTTCTCACAAATCGTAATGGATTTAATCTGAGATGGGTATTGATGAATCAGTGGAGAGAAGACAAAGAAGACACGGATTAGTGTTTTTGATGATTGAATTTGAAGATTTGAGATGAATAAAGAAACTGCCAAAAGAACTGAAGCTGCAGTTGAATGATTTCGGAAAGCAACAGAGCAAGAAAGAAAGCTGTTGCATGTGAATGAATGATGCTATTGAATTTGTGTTAATGGATTTGTGTATGTTGATTCATGGGGTGCGTATGAATATAAATTTGCAGGGAAGGAGATGAATCAAGGCTATAGTAACACATCAAACCAATCTCTTCTTGTGCCAAAACTGCACACTATGTGTTTGATGAAATGCCTGAACTACTAGTTTTTTACACAAGTCAAGTTCAGTTGAAACTAGTTGACTGGACTAGCCTTACTATCAGCAAGTTATGGTTCTGGTGAGTGTTTGAGAAGGTTTATGAGATTGGGTTTGCAGGGATTTCAAGTTACAGAGAGTTTTGGGTGACATTAGAAATTAGAGAAGACAAGGAATGAATTGTTGTTGCTGCCAATTAGATGGGTTTCTGCTGTTTTCCCTATGTTTGAAAGGGAACAGGTAATGGTAGTTCAATGATTTATCGTCAAAATCTTTGTGTCTGTTAACCAATACAGAACAACAACAATTGTGTCTGTTAACCAACAGAGAACTGTGTTTCTTAACCGAGCACAACAACATTTGTGTCTCTTAACCGAGCACAACAACATTTGCGTCTCTTAACCAACAGAGAACAATAAGTTTGATTATGGGTGAACAGAAAATGGATTATGGGGTCTTTCTTTCTGAATTTTGACTTCCAGAAAATGGATTATGGGGTCCCTCTGGATTTCGACAGCCACACAAGCAACCAGTACATACCAACTTATGAAGGGGAATTTCGACTTCCTCAAACAACTTCTGAAGAGGCATTCCGACTGTCTCAAACAATTCCTGAAGAGTAATTTCGACTTCTAAGGGTCAAACTGATGCAATCAACTAGTATAGCATCTGTTTGAGGGGGAGTATTAGAGTGTTATTAGAGTGTCATTTCATTTATTACTTTTATGTTTGTTTAAATGTCAACTAGGTGTAACTTACTCTTAGTCTATCTTTTGTATACCCTATATATATATGAGGCACTCCTTGCTTCCAGGGTTTAACTAATCAATAACAATGTAGATCATTAATCTTTCATCTTCCACCTTTATGTCTCATAGCTTGAACTATTTCTTGAACCAAGCAAAAGTTTTCAGATACTAGTCTACCCGGAACATATGCAGACTCATTGCTGAAATAATATTCATAATGTGTTTCTTTAATCTTAGACTATAATCTTCGAGATGAGTTTATGTGCTGTATTACACAAAGCAATGGGTTGAAAATCTTCAGGCCTATGAGTTTGTGTCTTATGAATTAAAGTCACCCTTGTCTGGTTCAGTTTCTTGAGCATGAATCCCGAGTGGAAGAAAAACTTGACCATCTTGCATACTTCAAACTTTACTACGTGCCATTAAGTTTGATAAAATCCTGGTGGGAAACCATCCGGACCTGGAGAAGTCCAAGGTTCCATTGTGGAAAGATCATGGTAAATTTCATCATCAGTTGGTATAACTGTGAATTCCAGATTATTCTCATCATTGATACATCTCGGAATATGCTGGAGAAAATGATAATTGTTTGCCGGATTAGCTGTAGTATCTTGAGTTTTTGTCCATATAATTATAGAAATAATCCCTAGCTTTTTGTCTGTAAAAACTAGCTTGGATATTTTTTAGTCCTTCTATTTCTTTTTCAATCCTCAAGACTTCCTTGGTGTTGTTGTCGTTGCTGTCAGAAGCCCGTAAATGAGATAACTCTTTCTGAGATTAGAGATTTTTGTTTGTATATGATCAAAAGTAATCTTACTCCATTTTGAGAGATTATGCCTTGCATTAGAAAGTTTGCTAGTAAGAAAAAAAGCTGCGGAGCCAGACACGATATTAGTGTTCCCTTCAGTAATAATTTCATCTTTGCACGTTCATTTTGCAACCAATGTTCAAAGAACTTCCAACTTCTACAAGCTATTGGATTTCTGCAGTAAAGATTTAAAATAATGGGTGCATGGTCTGAGCCATTTTTGCTTAAGTGAGTCAAATTAGCGTCAAGGAATTTAATAAACCATTCATTGTTTATTAAGGCTCTAATCAATCTAGATTTAACTTTACATGTCCCATGGCTATTACTAGTCCAAGTATAAGGATTTCCATTGAAACCCATATCAATTAGATCAGAATCATTAATAAGATCAAGAACTTCTGAAGAGGTATTTGAAGTAACATGGCTATTTCTTTTAGAAATGTCCATAGTAATATTTAGGTCTACTAAGAGAACCCAAGGAATAGTAACATAACTACTTAAATTTCGTATGTAAGATCATTGAGAAGCTTGTTCTGCTCTATAGGATGTACCATAAACACATGAAAGAAACCATTCACCCTTATCCGGATTATTAGTAATTATAGCATGAATAATTTCAACATACGTATGCACTATATCTAAAGAAAAACCATCTTTCCAAAGAAGGATGTGACCCCCAGCTAAACCTAAAAGAAACATAACAATTATTTGGAAGGTTTAGAATTTTGGTCATGTTCACAATTCTACCATCTTTGATTTTTGTTTCCGAAAGGAAAATAATATCTGAATTGTGTAATTGGTTAAGATGGTGCAAGTAATCTCTAGTATCCTTCCCCAAGAAGCCTTGACAGTTCCAACTAAATATTTTTGTTTTAAAACGAAAAGAACAAACAATCCTTAGATGAATAGTAAAACTGAATGTGAGTTCTTGACACACTATACATTTTGATTTTCAATTAGTAATCCTTAGAGCCTTGTAATTAGTGAACCATGCATATTAGTACTAAAATGCATGAATCGTAGACGGTTAGTTTGCTGCAAACTATAGACATACATTAATTTGCATGTACTTGTTTGAATTAGGTGTACAATTACGAAAATTGAAATTTAAAATAATTTTGGGACAACCATATTACAACTATTTTTCATTAAAGTTACATAAAATCATGGTTACCGGTTATAGGAACCCGCTGAATATTACTCTTTTTGTCCCATAAAAATTGGTCTTTTATCTTACTTTTTTTGCTCCATAATAGATGATTTTCTTTATTTTCAAATGGTATTTACCAAACAAATATTTACTAATAACTAGTGTCGTTAAAAAAAATTCTAAGAAATATTTAAAAATATTTTCAACGGAATAATATTCACAAATTATTGCTTTATTTTGTAAGATACTAAGATATGTCAATTTGAAGTTTAAAACAAAATAATAGGTAAAAACAAAAACTAAAAAATATTTTTTTTTCTTATTTTTTCTTAAAAAGTAGGCAAATATCAAAAGAAATAATTTGTATAAGGCAGAGGAAGTGTTATATTGGTTTTTTTCGTATCGTAGGATGACTTTGTTCCCTTACGCCATCACTTTTTATAAGTGGCCAACATTTGAGTTGGTCAGACACACTTAGTGGATGTACCAAGAGGTCTAAGTTCAAATCTCATTTGTATAATATGATTGGAATTATTAATTTGTATATATGATTGGAATTATTAATTTTTTTTCCCCTAGCATCTGGGTTTGTAGTAGCAAGCTTCTTCTTATTAAAAAACAAATATCGTTAATTAGACTGGGTTTTATGGACACTCACGACAAGTTTACAAGGTCATAAAATGGATACCAAGAGAATTATATTTGATGTTGTAATCAACCAACAGATAAAACTTTCATTTATAGAGAGAACATTACAAATAATGAGTGAGAAGATCCTAATGTTAAATTACATCGAGAGAATTTATTTTATTCCTATAAATACATCAAATGAATTAATACTAATTACATAAATCTATCAATTATAATATAATTGAATCAATCACATATTCTTCTTTTCATAATTAAATCATTGACTCTTAGTGGTGATTAATTGCATATTATTCTTTCCATGTGTGATTGATTTTATCTTTGTTTCCATGCTATGATCAATAGTGATTTGCATTGCTCACGTGATCATATATGTACAAATTATTACCCCCCCCCCCCCCCCCAAGTTGGAGCGGGAGGTGAAAATTATCGTATGCTCAATTTGCTTACTAAACTCTAAATTGGTCAGCCTCGAGTGGTTTGGTGAAGATATCAGCAAGTTGTTCAACCGAACAATGTAAGAAGGAGTAATTAACTTAGACTGAATCTTTTCATGAACAAAATGACAATCTACTTAAATATGTTTGGTATGTTCGTGAAAAACTGGGTTTTCAGCTATATGAATAGCGTCTTGACTATCACAACACACAATGATTGGTTGAGAGAATGAAATGCGAAAATCTTTGAATATAAAGTATAACCATTGTACTTCAACAACTGAATTAGCTAACACTCGATATTCGACCTCAGCAGAGGACTTAAATACAATCGGTTGTTTCTTGGATCCCCAAGAGATAGGGCTATCACCAAGCATTGTGAAATAACCCGTGGTCGAGCGGCGAGTGGTTGGATAACCGGCTCAATTAGATGAAGGGAACTAGTGGAAGAGAGAAGAAGGCCATGAATGATAGAGCTTTTTAAATAACGGAGAATACGGGTGACAGCATCCATGTGAGTAGTACGTGGAGATTGCATAAATTGACTAAGCTAATTCAAAGAATATGTGATATCTGGAAGAGTAATAGATAGATAAAGAAGTCGCCTTATTAGTCGCTGATAAATACCAGGATCAGGGAGAGGATTTCCATCCTTATGAAGTAGTTTAAGGTGTTTTTCCATAGGAAATGAAGATGGACTACATCCCGTTAAACTAGAGTCACATAAAATATCTAGAACATATTTATATTGGCAAAGAAAAATGCCTAAAGAAGAACGAGAAACTTCAATTCCTATAAAATATTGAAGTTTGGGATAATTAGACTTTGGTACTCAGGTTTTGACCATATTTAGTGTTTGGTCTAACATTTTTTCCAACATTAGTGTTTGGTACCTAGACTAAAGTTAAACCGTAGTTGACTAGGTTAAGTCTAATTTTAATCATTAATTTTATGTTATTCCATTTGAACTGTTGATCTTCATGACATGTGGACGGCCATATGAAATAAGATCAACACTCCACATGTCATTAAGATCAACGGTTCAAATGAAATAACATAAAATTAATGATTTTGCTAAGTTAAAATTAGACTTAACCTAGTCAACTACGGTTTGCCGTTAGTCCAGGTACCAAACACTAACGTTGGACAAATGTTAGACCAAACACTAAATCTGGTCAAAACCTGAGTACCAAAGTCTAATTAACCCTTGAAATTTTCCAAAATCTTTAATAGAAAAATAAGATTAAAGACGTGATTTTAAGGAATTAATAAAAGATGAATCATTACCAGAGATGATAATAACATCGACATATACCAGCAAGAATACAGTGGTTGAAACCACGAATATAATTAAAGAGAGAATAATCAGTCAAAGATTGTTTAAATCCTTCGACTTTAAGGGTCGTAGAAAATTTTGCAAACCATTGAAGAGAAGCTTGCTTGAGGCCATAAAAAGATTTATTTAACCGACATACAAGAGATTTATCGGGTGCGAAATATCCAGGTGGTAGGGACATATAAACTTCCTCTTCAATATCATCGTGAAGAAATGCATTGTTGACATCTAATTGATGAAGACTCCAACCTTTTACGACGATAATAAATAATAAAACACGCACTGTGAAGAGTTTAGCCACATGAGAAAAAGTGTCGTGATAGTCAATTCCTTCAATTCGAGTATAACCCTTAGCGACTGATTTGGCTTTGTATCTTTCAATACTTCCATCGGATTTATACTCAATGTGATATACCAGGAGGAAAAAGAGTAAGTGTTCATGTTTTATTTTGTTCCAAAGCTTCAATTTCCTTAGCCATAGCATCTCGCCATAGTTCGGACTTTATAGCCTGGGTGAATAAAGATGGTTCATCATGACTGATGGCTTGAGTAAGAAAAGCTTTGTGATGAGGCTTAAATTTATCATAAGAAATAAAATTTATAAGAGGATAAGCACATGAAGATGTGCACCCTTGTGTTGTACAAATAAAATCCTTTAGATAAGAAGGAGGATTACGAGTACGGGTTGGTTGTGAAGAAGAAGGTGTCACGGCTTCATCATTTGTATTCTCATAGAATATGAAAGTGAGTTTGAAGAAGTAGGTGAAGAGAGAATATTTTTTTCAAGTGAGGGAATATGGACAAACAATGATGAAGAAGAATTAAGTTCTTCATTTATGTTAATATTTAGATTAATTGATGATTGAGAATTAGGTCCTTCGTGACTAGAAGGATTATCAGAGGTCAAAGATGAATTTCTCGTAGCGGAATGAGAAACATTTGGATAAGTATTTGGAGATCTATACTCATCCTCATGATAAGAATAGAAATTGTCAAATGTAAAATCATCGAGGGAGGGTGGTGGACTTAATGATTAAGATTGAAAAGGAAAAATATCCTCATGAAATGTAACATCTCGTGAAGTGTATTTTTTTTAGATTCGAGATCAAAAATAAGATATCCTTTTTGACATAAGGATAACCTAAAAATATACCAGGAAAATCTTGACTGTCAAATTTGTGTTTGATATGACTATTTCGAGCAAAACATAAACACCCAAACACGCGAAAGTGTTTGTAATCTGGAACTTTACCAATAAAAGTTCATGAGGAGATTTGTTTCCTAATGCAGGCGATGAAAGCTTATTAATTATGTAAGCGGATGTTAAAATAGCTTCGCCCAAAAATTCTAAAGGTAGGTTAGCATGAAATCTTATAGCCCTAGCAACATTGAGAAGATTGCGGTGTTTACGTTCTACGACGCCATTTTGTTGGGGTGTTGAAACAAAACTTCTTTAATATACAATACCTTTAGAACTAAACCAATCTTGAAGTTCTTTTTAAGAAATTCAGTTCCGTTGTCAGAACGAAAAGTTTGGAGTAGTGGAATTTGAGATTTGATGTCCGTATTGTGTAGCGGTAAAATTAAAAAAATAATTCAAGTACTTATGAGTTTCACCCTTTGTATGCATTAAAAAAATCCAAGTGCATTTTGTAAAATCAACCACAATAGTTAAAAAAATTTGGATCCGTTTAAGGAGGGAATAGAGAATGGTCCCCAAATATTACTATGTATCATTTCAAATGGACGAACAGATTTAGTAGTACTTAAATTATATTTCATTCTTGATCGTTTTTCCTGTGGTCATATTTCACATTGATAATTGATACTTGATTAAATATAAGAGACTTTTTTAACAAGAAATTCAATACGATCTAAACTAGCGTGGCCAAGTCGCTAGTGCCAAACATCATATGGCTTATTCTTATAGAAAAATAAACTAGTTGGAGAGCTTATAGTAGGCATAAGATAATAAAGTCCTCCATATAAGTTACCTTTACCAATCGGCGCCATCGTCGATAAGTCCTAAAAAGTACAACATTGTTGTGAGAAGGTGACAGAACAATTAGTTGATTTTGTGAACTGAGATATAGAAAGTATATTGAATTTAAACTGAGGTATATGATAGACCTCAATTAATTTGAAATTTGGAGAAAATGAGACAATACCAATATTATGTACCGCGATTAGAGTACCATCGGGTAATCAGACAGATAAACTTTTAGGAGCAGCATGATATGATGAAAATAAATTAAGATCATTATAAATATGGTGTGAAGCACCACTGTCAATAACCCAACTTAAGGTATAGTTATTACCTGCAAGATTTGCACTAGGACCATCGAAGCAGATTTCTTTGAGGCAATGAGTTCCTTTAGAAGATTACGTTCTTCAAATGTGAAATCCATGGAAAATGGATCTGATACAGATGACGTTGCACTGGAGGTATTAACTGCAGAGTTAATTACACCATGTGTGTGAGAGTGAGTTTGGTGTTCACGAGGTTGTTGATTCTTGTTTTTGTTTGGGTACCCATTGATTTCCCAGCATTGGTGAATCCAATGATCATGTTTACCACAATGATCACAAAGAGGTTGGCCATGTTTTTTGGATTTTCCATAATGTGTTGCTTGTCGTTGCACTTGAAGAGCAGAAGATTCAACAATATGGTTGATGACGGAGTAAATATCTTGTTAAATTTCCTATTTTCTAACTAAGTTGTAGATGTCATCATGAGAATGAAATGGTTTGATCATCAAGATCTGACTTCGAAGAGCTGAATAACGCTCATTCAAGCCTTGGAAAAACTCCATGGCGCGGTTATGATCTTGGTTTTCCATGATGTTGTTCCAGCATTGGATATGCATATTTCCACTGGAGTAATGAAATACAACTCATCCCATAATGTATTAAGTTGAGTGTGATAGGTGGTCACATCCAAGTTTTCCTGTTTCACCAAAGAGTTTGAATGTTTAAGTTTGTATATTTGAGGTGCATTTTTCTGACTAAAACGTTGTTTCAGATTTTC
This sequence comes from Papaver californicum, assembly GCA_023531435.1. Taxonomy (NCBI): domain Eukaryota; kingdom Viridiplantae; phylum Streptophyta; class Magnoliopsida; order Ranunculales; family Papaveraceae; genus Papaver; species Papaver californicum. The sequence continues at coordinate 3,506,202 of JAJJMC010019063.1, forward strand.
CCATATTGTGGAAGCAGTTTTGAAATATGAAAGACTACGTCTGATATTGATAGCGCTAGAATTCATGATCCCAATTCTAACTAGATCATTACATCTCTTCCATGAATGCATTTTTGCAGGATCAGTAGGTTGCGGAATGGAACCTCGACAAAACCAAGTTTATTTTTATCATTTAGAGCCATGCTAAAGCCTCTTACCCAGATGGCATAGTTATCACCTGTTAGCAATGATAAATACAAAACCAGGGTAGGACTATCGGACTAAAAAATACGATAAGGATCATTTTCTGGTTGAGTTTCAGTATCCATGGTTATGGTAGAATCAATGTTTAAGGCTTTTTTTGTAGAATTTTGGTTTCTGGTGGTATTTGATCAACTATGATAATGAAAAAAAAATAGACAATAAATGAATTTTTTGAATTCCTAACTAATATAATACCATCATAAAATGGATACCAAGAGAATTATGTTTGTTGTTATAATCAACCAACAGATAAAATTTTCATTTATGTAGAGAACATTACAAATAATGAGTGAGAAGATCTTAATGCTAAATTACATCGAGACAATTTATTATATTCCTATAAATACATCAAATGAATTAATACTAATTATATAATCTACCAATTATAATATAATTAAATTAATCACATATTCTTCTTTCCATAGTTAAATCATTGATTTTTGGTGGTGATTGATTGCATATTATTCTTTTCATGTGTGATTGAAATGATCTCTGTTTCCATATTATGATCAGTGGTAATTGGCATTGCTCACTACTCAAATATATAAAAATTATTACAAGAGGAGAAATCATAAAATATTCTCATTTTTCAATGGTGATTCCCTACAAATTGGGAATGAGTTTTGGAATCCAACTGATCAGTTGGTGAGGGTCTAACCAAGCCGATTACATGAAAATAAACTATTTTGAGTTAAGTTAATAAGAGGGAATGAATTTCTTCGACTCATTTGAGGAGGGAAAAATTATAGGAAGATAATTAAAATTTTAGGGAAGCGATCAAGTTTCCAACATGCCCTTCAGTATCAGATCTGTGGTATAAGCAATAAATGTATGATTCATACATGGTTCTATGAATTTTAATTTCAAGTTACCATGGGTATTGTTTATGTTTATTTCACTGTTTTGAAATTAAATGATTTCCTGATTTCGACCCCACTAACTAGAAGTTAGCTAAAAAATTTCACTTTCAGATAAATCTTTTCCTCTTACTAAAAAAAGTTGTTATTTATTTTTTTCTATAGATATTTTATTAGTGTTGATGAGTTTTAAATTCTAAAAAAAAGAAATTTTAATTAATTTTTTTAATGCTTGTTTGGGCAGAAATTCTCACATCCAAAACAACCAAAATCATCATTCAAATTAACAAAAGAAAAGAAGAAATTAAACACAGGATTTAACGTGGTTCAGCCCTTAATGGCTTACATTCACGGGTTCTGAAATTATGAGGGTTTTATTGATTAATCTTGGTTACAAATACATGATGCTCCATTAGAGCTCTTAGTTGGATTCAGTCTTTTTTCTGTTGGAGAAGAAGCTCCTCTTTCTTTCTTGTTCTTCTTCCTTCCCTTATAAACGAAAATCCTTCAGCTTGGGTCGATGAGTCATCCAAGTTGGATCGATGAGTCACCCAACTTGGATCGATGAGTCACCCAACTCTCAATACGTGGTGTCCTCTAATCGTCCCATGTGTCGACCCAATCTCTTCCAGATACTTCCATGTGGCTTCTCCCTATCCATCCACTTGTCGACCTAATCTTCTTATCCTACGGGACTGGTTCGATCCATGTTTCGATCCTTGGTACGATCCCTGTTTCGGAGCTTAGTACAACCTTAGTACGATCCCTGGTACGATCCCTGGTTCGATCCCTGGTACGATCCAACAACATTTCGACCATGCATCGGGACATCTTGTGCTCCACTGATATTGCTACCACGTGTCAGAGCAACTTTTTGATACTCACAACTTGCCCCCTTTTTCTTGAGAGTTATTTGAAGAAAAACTCTTAAGAAAATTACTTCAGTTACTTCTTGCTTGGCCTTGTCACGATAAGAGTATGAACCTGATCCATTCAAAAATAGAATTTTGTTGCAAAACTTATACATAAGCGCATATTAGCGTAATAATAATATCATTTCATGCGTTTTAGCCAAAAAGGATATTGATTAATAAACTATCTTTCATCCAATTATTGAATCTTGTATAAATGTATAAATCAATCAGGAATTCAAATTCAAAGTAACAATCGGAACGGGTCACATGTCAGGTTATTCATTGGGCGTAATTTTCTTTATACGTGCCAAAGCCTATTTGCGCCAGACATTCCGATAATTGTGGTGGGTGGCATTTTAGCCTGTTCACCTTTCAATAAGAGTCATTTTCATGACTTATACAAACAAGAAAAATTAAAGCAAGAGAAAATTTTAAATCAAAGAAATAAAGGATACTTATCGTAAGTTGTATCGTTAAAGCTTTTCTTTCCTTGCAACATCAAGAGGTCATTTAATTGTGGTGCTGCAGGTGCTCTGAACTTTTCCAGTAATTCCGACGTGTAATAGAAATGCGAAAATCTTCATGTGGTCAACTAAAGATTGACTGCATCAGCAGATTCTTCATATATCTTGAATTAGATGCTTGCTGGAAACCTTGTTCAAAAACAACACTAAGATGGTCCAGTCAGCCAAGTTTTCGCTGCAAGCATTTCAAACAACATTCACTATCTAGTATCTTTCTGGGGTGGGTTATCTTTGATGATTAACAACAGCCAACTTGAGAGTTATTTGAAGAAAAACTCTTAAGAAAATAACTTCACACAAATTTCATCTGAACCTTAATGCGATCCATGCTTCAGATTAAAAATACTTCAAATTTGTGCAACGGTAGCACTTCAGACTTGTGTATTTTCATGGCCTCGTCATATTTTTGTCCCTACAAAACAGAATTTTATATATATACTGATCGTTGGGTTAAATATTTTTTCATGAGTACAATGGATCGAGATCCCACACATTGTTGGGGATAAAAAGAATCTCCCACGAAGTGATGTCATCATTTCTTGGGGCGACGTCATGGTTCGATCCGTATGTCATCATTTCTTGGGGCGACGTCATGGTTCGATCCCTATGTCATCATTTCTTGGGGCGACGTCATGGTTCGATCCCTATGTCATCATTTCTTGGGTCGACGTCATGGTTCGATCCCTATGTCATCATTTCTTGGGGCGACGTCATGGTTCGATCCCTATGTCATCATTTCTTGGGTCGACGTCATAGTTCGATCCCTATGTCATCATTTCTCGGGGCGACGTCATGGTTCGATCCATATGTCATCATTTCTCGGGGCGACGTCATGGATCGATCCCTATGTCATCATTTCTCGGAGCGACGTCATGGATCGATCCCGATACGACGTCATCAAGTACGATACCTATTTTGGCACGACGTGACGTCACATGTCCCGATACGACGTCATCAAGTACGATACCCATCTTGGCACGATGCGACGTCACCATATCCCGATACGACGTCATCAATCTCGATGCACCAAGTCAATCCCAATAGACCAAGTCAATTCCGCACCAACTTTTTGATAAAGATAATATTGAAGATAAAGATGATAAGAACACGTGGCGAGCATAGAAGAATCTTCATCGACACGTGGCGAATTATGACGACATGTGGCGAAGGGATTTTAAATAAATTGTCATATTTTTATATCTATAAATACAAGTTTAGAAACAAAGAAGGGGGGTACTTCATTTTCAACTATAATAGAAAGATTAATTGAAATCTCTTGTGTGATCTTGTCTCATTTTTATGGCTCCTTTACTATGATTTTTGGTTGTTTTGGGTTGATGAGAATTTTGGCCCAAACAATTTGGCACTAGAAACAGGGACCAAGGTAAAGAATTTATTCTTCCTGTACAATTTTGATTTCTAAATTTTTTTCTTCATGTACAATTTTGATTTCTAAAATTCGATTTCTAAAATATATTCTTCCTGTACAAATTTTGATTTCTAAAATTTGATGGAGAAGATGAGTTTCTTTCTCTTCAATTGCTATTTCAAACAGGTTGGGAATTAACCTAATTATGTGTACCCATAGTTTTCGATTTGATTTTCATTAATTTTGAACTCACGATTTCATCTGATGATCTATCATCTGTTCCTATTTAAATTAGATTTTGAGATCTATCATCTGATGATCTATCATCTGATGATTAAGCTCAAATAGAACTGAAACCCTTTAAGTTTTGCATTTTAACTCTGCTACTGAACTATATATGAACTTTAATGGCATCTATGATTTTTGGGAAAATTAAGTTATCCCTGCAGCAATCAAAAATTTGTTTCTTATTTATACAATGAAACTTGAATATTTGTAAAAGATTACCCTTGACCTGATTGAGAAAAATTTCAGTTACCCATCATCTCTTTCGATTCAAGAAATTAGTTTTTAATGGTATAAATGATTTCTTTGAAGTTTAAATTGCTTGTAGCTTGTTAAATCATGTTTTCCCGTCTGGTTCAGACTTTTAATTGAGTTCTTAAAACTGGCTTTCTATATGTTTGAGAAAATGATTCAAAGGACATTACATTTGAACTTGTTTTCTGTTTATTACTTGGGACTCATATCTTTCGATTCAAGGAATCAGTTTTAATGCAAAAGTTTACTGTTTCTTTTGAACTTGATTACTTTGTTTGAGCTTTGATGATGAGTAGCCAATAAACAATAAACCCGGCCTGAACGTTATGCTGTCATCAATTTGAACACATGCTGAAAGGCTATAGCTAGCTATACCACGTTTTGCTCAAATCTACAGCTAATGAGTTCAAGAACTTAGTAGTAGGGGGCACATATCGGGGAGTAATCAAATGAAGGAATGATTGTTGATTGATTTAGAAATATGGGTTTGTGTTAGATGTGATTGATGCAGGGAAAGAGTATACGTTTGATTGAAATTACAGACAATTTCATGTTGAAATCACCCACAGAATTGCACGAAAGATGCTTGAAGAAATGCTTGAGCGAAAAATTCTTCATTACAAGGTTTAGAAGGTGATCTAATGCATCAGGAATTAAGAGGAGTACACCACTAAGGCCTGTTAGAATGTCCCCTGAATCTCAGAAGTTCAGCATTCCACCAAAGAAAGAAGAGACTGATCTTCCCCCACCAATGACAATGTAAGCCGTTGGAATTGCAGAAGAGAGGTATGAAAAGGCTAAACAAGTTGGTTCTGCAATATTTCATGAGTAAAAGAATGTGTTCTTCATGGGTTAGGAGCAGCTTCAACATATGTTGCTGATAAAAGTGTTGCAGCATAAGATACCACCATTTAGAAAGGTTCACAAGTATTAGGATACACAGCAGAAAAAGTTATAAAAGCGTTATCAGCAACTAAAGATACAACATTGGGTGTAGGGAGAACTGTATAAAATTATACACTATAAGATTTGACTCTCAAAGTGCAATAACAAGCTTCAGAAGCATCTCAGAAACATAAAGAACTCATGTCAGATAAGGGTTCATCGCCATATTTTTATCTACATATATCATTTTTCAAAAATGGCTTTAAAACTTAAGAGTGATTTATATCATGGTAATCTTAACTAGTACTATATCAAATCTAAAATTTCTGAGGGCATGATTTTGGTTCTCTTTTATTGAGACCTTTCAACACTGATGTATACCTTTTGAAAACAGATTTTTCTTTCTTTTATTGGGACCTTTCCAACTTAATATTTTTTCTTGTTATTTTTATGTGATAGGGGGATTCTACTTTGAGTTTTAATGATTGTACTTCTGCCCAAATTTGATTTGTATGTGTATGTCTTCATTTCTGTGTTGTTGATTCCATCTGGTCAATGTCTTGACAATTCTCGCCATTTATTTAATTAAAACCATTCATGCAAATCAGGTGTTTCTTCACCATTCTTATTAAAATCAATTTGGGTTTTGATTCTTGTTTTGATTTGATGTTCTAATGGTCTATGATTCGTGGCATGTAAATTAGTTTGGGCTGTCAACACTCCTTTGAGATTTTTAGAAGCATCTTTGTTCTCTGTGTTTTCAATCTTAGGAGAAAAGGGGGTTTTTAAACATTTTGCATGTTAGTGTTGAGTTGAGTTTCTAAATTATCCCATCTCATGTTTGTGGCATTGACCCAATGAACTTTAAATTTGAAACTCCATTGTTAGCCAAAGAAAATGAAATTTCAGAAAAAGGTATTTTCTGTCCTGGTTTGAAGACATGTTTTGACCCAGATTTAAACATTATTGTGTTTGATTTTCATTTTTATGTTAAGATGGATTCCCCTAGTTTCAAACAAGACCAAAATTGCTGAATTACATTGTGAAATGATTTCTGTACGAATTTTTGATCACAGACTATCTAAACTGCATTTTCTGAAAACGCGATTCATGTTCTGTTTTTGATGAGTCTTTTGAACATAGCTATAAACCTTACTGTATTTTCTTATAATTTTTATGTGTTAGATTATCCTTTCTAGTTTCAAATGAGCCGAGAGTCACTCATTTTCGTTGGGTAACGAAGTCTACACAATTCTTTGAAAATTGGCTCCGCAAGCTGAAATTTCTGAAAAAACGTCTGAAAGTGTAGTTTCTGTCCTGTTTTGTCGAGACTTTTCCACACAACTATGCACCTCATTAATTTTGCTTATCATTTTATGTTAGAAGACACTCTTAGCTTTCCAACGGAACTAATTTGCCGAATTTCATTGCCAAATGGATTTTCTATGAATTTTCTATTAAAGACTTATAAAAGCTGAGAATTTCTGAACTTGGTACTGCTGTCCTGTTTGGTAGGGACTTTTGATACAAATGTAAACCCATGAAATCACCTGCCACTCCAACCCCTTGCTTGTCAACCTGTATTTCGTCTGTTTGAAACCTGCAATGCCATACTTTGAGAGAACTAATGCTTGTCAACCTGTATTAACCCTGTATTGAACTTGTAATCGACACAAAGTTATTCCATAATATGATAGACCTGTTGATTTTCATTCATACAGGTTGTTTCTCTTATGTTTTGGATTTGCTCTTTTATGAGTTAGATTTGAGTTAGAGACATGGTTTGAATTATGGTGGATTATAGAGGTTCAAAAAAGTTAAAGAGGAAATATTGGTGGTACTGGTTTAGCAACATGGTGTTTCTCCTAAGTACTACTGCAGCGACAATTATAGCAAGAACTACCCACTAATGAAGAGTTGTTATGCTATGTGTATTTCTTGCCGAATCAACAATGAATAGCTCAGTTGAAACCATAGTAACATGGCTTTAGCTGAAATCTCAACAGTAACTGGATGGATCGTACTGGATATTCTGTGCTATGATCCGTACAACGGTGATTGCGAATATATTTTGTGGTGACATATTCTGTTCTTATTGCCGGTTCAGCAGTCTTTGAAGACTAAAGATTACTAAATCAAATGAAGAAATGATATGGTTAAATCAAAAAAAAATGGTTAAAGATTACATTAATGATCATAGCACTGGACAAGTTTCTTAATTAAATTCTTAAACAAACCAGTAAGCTTAGCAATGTCATGGGCACCATATAAAAGAAGAAGGACATTCTCAAGGCTGTGGATGCTGTTGGATCAAGTTCTTTGTTTGAATCATTCATGTTCGTCGTGAATAAAGTGATTCTTGTTCGTCGTGCATAAAGTGAAGTGGAAAAATGTAAACATTTATTTCGCGCTCAAGACTAAACTTTCGAACCATCCAATCGTGTTGTTCAAAAGTGGAAAAGTTTGCATGATTGCATTTCCCGCTCAAAGCATCCTTATGTTGTCTGAAGCTTTGCATGTCCTTACCAGTTTGAAGCTTTGCATATCCGCACCAAACATGACCGCATAAGCTGTCCCGATCCATGCAATCCCGATACGTTCCGACAATTGGTGTCAATCCATCAAGTGAATCATTTCTACACATCAAGTTTGTTTCGGAATCGAAATACGGCAGCAATTTGTGAAGCTACAGAAAGCGAAAATAAATGATATAATAAATCTGATTTGACGGTCACAACAATTTCCTTCAAAGAAATGCGGCAGCTATGCAATAATGTTGCACTGGGGGGCATGTTATAAAGAAATCAAAATTTTAGCTGTGAAATGAGCTAAATACTGCACGCCAATTAGGTATTTCATTTCAATAATTAACGCTAAATAAATAATATTTTTCGTCAATTATATGCCTTGTATTTCTTTATGAGCTTTCGAGCAAATCATAATTATTCCAGGAACATCATATTCTGGAAAAAACGCTACAATTAGCGATATAATCAAAGAGCGCTCAAAATTATTCCAGGAACATCATATTCTGGACAGTGTTGCTATTGACGACACAATCATATATGAAAGGTAAACATCCTTAAAGAATTTCATTAACAACGAAATTCTTGTAAGAAGGGGTTCCTAATTATTGGTTTATCAATTTTCAAAAGTGCAGTTCGGGACCAACCCTGTATCTTACCCCTGGCTCGGGTTTGTTTCGTATGTGTGGGATCTCGAACAACATGATTTGAGGTAAAATATACTTCAATTCATGGTACTTAGAAAATCATATGATAACCAAAAATATTACGAAATCAAATTATCTTGTGCAGGAAACAACATTAAAAACATATCAAAATAAAGAAGAAAGAAGTTACAAAAGAAAATTCTTGATTAAGGAAAGCTAGATAAAGCACAAAATGATGAAATTATAAAAGGCACGATCAAGCATCGGGAAGATTGGATCGAGATGGTGGTGGCGGAACCATAGGCACAGTGGTACGCTTGCTAAGCAATGAAGGATCGGACTGTGCACGTTCTAAAGCAGTATTAATGGACATCGCAAAAAATTCCAATCCATGGTTCAAAGGAATCTTGCGGTAGAAAACTAACGATTAGTATATATATATATATATATATATATATATATATATATATATATATAAAAATTTTGTTTTGCAGGGGAAAAAATACAACATAATATGGAAATGCATAAGCAACATCAACCCCCAAATAATGATTTGGGCGAGACGTGAAGTAATTTTCTTAAGAGTTTTTCTTCAAACAACTCTCAAGAAAATGGGGCAAGTTGTTGGGGATAAAAAGAATCTCCCACGAAGTGATGTCATCATTTATTGGGGCGACGTCATGGTTCGATCCATATGTCATCATTTCTTGGGGCGACGTCATGGTTCGATCCCTATGTCATCATTTCTTGGGGCGACGTCATGGTTCGATCCCTATGTCATCATTTCTTGGGGCGACGTCATGGTTCGATCCCTATGTCATCATTTCTCGGGTCGACGTCATGGTTCGATCCATATGTCATCATTTCTCGGGGCGACGTCATGGATCGATCCTTATGTCATCATTTCTCGGAGCGACGTCATGGATCGATCCCGGTACGACGTCATCAAGTACGATACCCATTTTGGCACGACGTGACGTCACCATGTCCCGATACGACGTCATCAAGTACGATACCCATCTTGGCACGATGCGACGTCACCATATCCCGATACGACGTCATCAATCTCGATGCACCAAGTCAATCCCGATAGACCAAGTCAATTCCGCACCAACTTTTGGATAAAGATAATATTGAAGATAAAGATGATAAGAACACGTGGCGAGCATAGAAAAATCTTCATCGACACGTGGCGAATTATGACGACATGTGGTGAAGGGCTTTTAAATAAATTGTCATATTTTTATATCTATAAATAGAAGTTTAGAAACAAAGAAGGGGGGTACTTCATTTTCAACTATAATAGAAAGATTAATGGAAATCTCTTGTGTGATCTTGTCTCATTTTTATGGCTCTTTTACTATGATATTTGGTTGTTTTGGGTTGATGAGAATTTTGGCCCAAACACACATACGAAACAAACCCGAGCCAGGGGTAAGATACAGGGTTGGTCCCGAACCGTACTCTGAAAAATGATAACCGGACTCTGAAAAATGAGTATTTTGTATCAAGACTCTTTCATAGGTTCTGCGACCTAATAGTCTTATCATGTCTCCAGCCACGGAGCTCGGTAGGAACACACGCTTAATTTATCTCGGGCATGGAGTAAATTAATGTGTCCCATAAATTTTCTCAAGCCACTGAGCTTAGTAGGATCACACGCTTAATTTATCCCTGGCATGGAGTAAATTATGTGTGATCCATCATTTTATTAAGACTCCTACATGGGTTCCCTCTTTGGGGATGCGCCCATTAGCCTTATTTCAAGACTTTTACATGAGTTCCCTCATTGGGGATGCACCCACTAGTCTTTTTTTGTCTCCTGAACGGAGAAATATCGGTAAGAAATATACCTGAAAAGTAGATGAGAAGTATACTTGAAAAATCATCTAGATATTTCTCATTTCTCATTTCTTATTTAAGACATATCCCATATTCTTCTATTCTATATACATGAAAAGCATATATAGAAATAAAATATGACATATATTTTAAATAAGACATGAGAATTATCCAGATGAACATTCCGAAGTAATTGCTGTTTGAGAAATCTGAAGTATACGAATGTAGAAGTATTCGCCTTCCAGAAATATTTGATGATAGGTTGAAATAGATCCCCATTTTTGAATGATAATTTATGTTGGAGCGTTCAGATTGCCGCAAGAAGTATAAGAGGTATCGCCTTTCAAATAAGTTCAGAATAAATTGAAGTATTTTCCGAATACTCTTCGTGAAGTATGAGCCATTTGAAGTATCCATCAATCGTCGCCTTATGCTATGAAGTACAAGGCATATAACTGGCGAAAAGTATGATATCTATTTGGCGTTAGTAGATTATTAAAATAAAATACCTAATTGGCGCGCAGTATTTAACTCATTTCACAGCTAAAAATTTTGTTTCTTTATAGCATGCCCCCCAAGTGCATCATTATTGGATGGCTGCCGCATTTCCGAAATGTCCTTCCTAGTTATCTTCACACTTCATAAAAATGTCTTAAACATTTCATAGTATTAAATGGATGTAAACTAAAAATGATCTTCATAATTTTAATTGCATACCATAATTAAATATAATCAGACAAATTGGAATTTGTTCAGATTAATCATCATGATGCATGATATCACATGCGATTCAGATACTATTGAAATCATTTGATCAATTCATACTGTATGACAGATGATGTGCATATAAACCAAATAAGCTCATGCTTTTTGAACAATGAATTGAAGGATGATAATCAATAATCATTCTTAAATTTAAAATTGCTACTTCTAATATGCAATTAATATTATAAACTTTATAATCAAAAATTTTAGAAAGATAATGCATAATTTTTCCGAAATGCTTGCGGATCGGTATATGTCTTTTGAAGTTGTGATAATAATTATCTAGCTATATCATAATTATTTTTATTTTTATTTTTTTAAAGAAGATAAAAAAGGAAATAAATGATAAGCAAAGAGATTTGGTCTGGTTCAACTGAGTTGGATCAAACTCAGTGAGTCGACTCACCGGATAGAAAATTCGGCAAAGTCTAATCTGTTTTATGGGTATTCCAGCCTGATTCAGGCTATTAGAATCTGTCTTTCCCTGCAATGATTCTTACAGGTTCATACTAACAGAAACATGATATATCAAAACATTTGATTCATACAATAAAAATGACTTATGTTATTTGAAAGGAGGCTATACACAAATATCATGTGAGCCTAAACAATCTATAATTTGTTAATAGTAAAATGTATAATCCAGCAACTCAAATCAAAGAAATTGATTTGTAAAACATCAATTCAAGGGAACTTCCTTTCATCAACTACAAAAGCAGTCAAGCATAATTGGATTACAAATATGTGATAATAAGATAAGAGAATTCATTATTGAATCACACACAAATGATTATTGAAAATTAAAAATGAACTCATGCCTCTATTCACAATGTAAGATTAGGAATACTTATTTTCGGAAGTTTGTCCATTAGCAGTATCATATACGCATCATTGGAAGGATCCCATGTGAAGCTTTGAGGTGGATAAACCAAAATTGCACAGCAGCTGTTCCCATGTCTACAAACAAGATGTCTGGTTACATATGCAGTACTCTCTTTGCGGCTTGGAACCTCTGCCCAGAATTCCTTGTTGTCTGTGGACCAAGATCTTGGAGTTGAGGGCAGTAGCATCAGTTCACAAATCCATATTAGTACAATTCTGCACTCAATTCGCAAGTTTATATTAGTCCAGTCCTATTAAGGCTCATTGGCTTAACATCCTAAATGGTTCAAATGTGAACTGAAAAACAAAATATGTTCTTAAAGAATTCAGATTCGATATTAAGATGAACATAATAGATGCAGGCATGTATAACACTTTGCTTATAATACTATTTATGTATGTAAGAGCTGCAGAAGAGTTGAATCAATCAGAAAATATTAGGCTACTAACTTAAAGCATGATTCAACTTAAACAGGTAAGTATCCATGCAAACGAGCGTATTAAGACGTCGGTTCACACACTATGGACATAAATATTCAATCAGCTAAGGATCTTATTGAGATGTTGGTTCAAATGAGTTATCTGAAGTCCAATATGCCACATACGTTGATTCATATACAGGTGTACTAGAATATCGGAGGAGACAACATATCGTGACTTAAGTAGGGGGTTGGACATTGAGTTTAAGATGTTCATTCGCAGATTGCATTCAAGGGTTCAAGAGAATACAAAACCATAGTTGTATCTAGCTAAGCATGCTCAAACAGTCCAATACAGGAGTTTAAAAACTACTACTTGATAAGTCAAGTTGGCAAACAGTTGACAAGTTTTAGATTCAAGTTCAAATCTAAGTTTAAACACAGGTGAACATGGTTCAAAAACAGGTTGACATCCTGGTTCAAAAACAAGTTCAACACATACTATTAGGAAATGTTGAGAATGATTGTAAAAACAGGTTAAGTGCAACTGATAAAACATGTTGACGACAATTTAGTTGACAGCACAATTTAGCTTCAAATCTCAAAGAGGTGTTGTCAACAAAAAATTAGTTTACATACACTAAGTCATTGAACATTAGGAAACCAAATCAAAACAGGAATCAAAAGAAAAACAAATCATTTTTAACAAGAATAGAGGAGGAACCCCTACCTGAAATTCAGAAATAGCATTAAAATAGAACCATTTGATAATCAAAAATCACATACCCTTAAGAAGTAAATCAGTAGAACATGAGTCTTTTGCAAAGATGATTTAAGTTTCCTGTTTATAAGCTATAACATGTTTAACAACTTTTATATTCAATCTTTCTGGAATTATGCCTCATGTAAAATGACTTAACTGCATTCATTAATGGGCTAATGTTGCTCATATAAACAGATACAAGCACTATCAGTTCAATAAAAAACATCTGAAAATTTTGTAGGTTTGGTCACTAGTTGCTGTAACATGTATCAGGTATTTAAAATGTCTGTTAGAGCTTATACTCATGCATCAGCTATTCAATAAGAAACAATTTCAAATGGTAGTAAAATTTATAGCTCATACTCATGCTTAAACAAGCGATACTTAGCTGATTTCCTCGCCAAATTATGGCTGTTGCTCGACTGAATCTTCTATAGTAGCTACAAAACAGTTGCTCCCTGGATCTTTTAAGCATATCTGTGGAGAAAGTATTGATGCTCCACAAGCTTGAGCTGTTACATCTGGAACAAGCCAGAGATGGTTGTTGTCCAAAGTGCCTTGCGCATTTTACTTCTTCATTGAAGGTGCAGGGACAACTTGGAAATGTGAACTCCAAGATGTCAAAGGTCCCCCGAGCATTCGATGCACAAGAGGATTCTCTGTGAGCTATTGATACTCTCTGTGAGCTATTGGTACTCTCTGATAGTTATTTCCATCCAAATTGCTTGAGTAAACTGACCGTTCATGAACAAATGATTCAAGCGATTCTATATGATAAGAACCATTTGCTTGAGAAAAGTGCTTGTCTTTACACACAGTTGAAAATGTTAGATATGGTAGTAGCTAATGGCAGGCTAGGGGCCCTGGTAAACTTGGTGCAGGAGTGGTTGAGTCTTGAGCTCAGGGACTTGTCAAGGCTTTTGCAATACCCATCTCTGACCTTGTCAGACTCTGTAAAGCTCTCGTAGGCAAGAGCAAGAAATTGGCTTCAGGTATCAATGCCAAAATTGGTCATTCAAGCATTTCTTCGAACATTGGAGGCGCAATTCAGTGGGTGATTCCCACATGAAATTTGCCATAATGTCAATCATATTGATACTCCTTCCCTGCACTCATACATTCATAACTAACACAAACCCACATTTCTAAAGGGTTTGAATTCCATTTATAGAACTTTTGAATTGTCATCAAAAGAGAATAAAACCCTTATTAGAGAAATAAGAAATTAGGAATTTTATCAAGGGAATATATCAAATCAAACATTTAGCTCCAATCTCCAAAGCTAATTTAATCAGGCTAGATTTTCAAACTAGTAAAACAGTTGATTTCAATACCATAACTAGTCTAACACTTCAGTAATTTTTACTTTGTGGTTCAACTACAAACAGATGAAAGATCGTCAAATGAAGTCATGAATTGAAAACTAACGAAAATCAAAACAAAACTATGGGTATTAAACACATAGTTATGTTGATTGCAAATCTAAAAACCAATTTTCAATTAGGGTTAAACATAAAGATATCTATTGATTTCAGATCAAAAATCATTGAAAATTTTGTTGAAATTTTTCGGGATTTTTAGTCTCAAAAGCTTGATTAAAATGAGATGTTTATAGACCTAAGTTAAAATCATAAATTGATCAAAAAATTTGAATGAAATTGAAGATTAGGGTTTTTCTCGAAACCTTTAAAATTAGTTTTCAGAAAATTTTAATTTCAAGTTTAAATTGATAAAAATTGAACTTAGCTTTGGATTGTTTGTTGATTAGCTTTCTCTGCAGATGCAACTTTTGACGATAAATTTCATCGATTCTTCTTCTCCGATTCACAATTTGAGATTGGTTTCTCTTTAAGATGAAGTGATGGTTGTTATGAAAAGGAGAAAGAAGAAGTTCAGGATTGGGTGAACGTTGATGTGGTGAAGCAGTTGTTATCTCTAGTTTTTCTTAGTGATAGAAGTGACCATGAACACAGAAGTAATTTGGTGTCGCCCAAATTTTAGCATCCTCTCTTCATCGTCATCAACACAGGTAAGATAAATCTTTTTCTTCAGTCCCTGTTTCTAGCGCCAAATTGTTTGGGCAGAAATTCTCACACCCAAAACAACCAAAATCATCACTCAAATTAACAAAAGAAAAGAAGAAATTAAACACAGGATTTAACGTGGTTCAGCCCTTAATGGCTTACATCCACGGGTTCTGAAATTATGAGGGTTTTATTTATTAATCTAGGTTACAAATACATGATGCTCCATTAGAGCTCTTAGTTGGATTCAGTCTTTTTTCTGTTGGAGAAGAAGCTCCTCTCTCTTTCCTGTTCTTCTTCTTTCCCTTATAAACGAAAATCCTTCAGCTTGGGTCGATGAGTCATCCAAGTTGGATCGATGAGTCACCCAACTTGGATCGATGAGTCACCCAACTCTCAATACGTGGCGTCCTCTAATCGTCCCATGTGTCGACCCAATCTCTTCCAGATACTTCCATGTGGCTTCTCCCTATCCGTCCACTTGTCGACCTAATCTTCTTATCCTACGGGACTGGTTCGATCCATGTTTCGATCCTTGGTACGATCCCTGCTTCGGAGCTTAGTACGACCTTAGTCGATCCCTGGTACGATCCCTGGTTCGATCCCTGGTACGATCCAACAACATTTCGACCATGCATCGGGACATCTTGTGCTCCACTGATATTGCTACCACGTGTCAGAGCAACTTTTTGATACTCACAATGCTGACGAGTTTAAACTCACGTAATTAATAATAATATCTAAAATATTTATCAGTGTACTATAATAACATCGATATTAAATTCAATTTTTAGAACTAAAAAAACGATAAATGTGGAGTTAACTTAGTCGACTGTAAAAACGATTAATGTGGAGTAAAATTTAGAAAATAAATCAGATACGTTGGACATAGCTGATTGAAAAAATGGGAATATCCATTGGGTCTAACTTAGTCGACCCAGCCAATATTGCTTATGTAAAGAAACATAAAAGCAAATAAATAATTTAGTTGATACTTATAATTGATTGTGTTGGTTAGATTTTTAAAAATGAAAATAATTTTTTTGAGTAAATAGGCTTATATAATTGAAGTGTTATAAATAGTAATTTAATTATTTAAATATTTTATTGCACTAACACTTGAAATGATCCAATACCCCAAAATTAAGATCCATTTTCCTAAGAAAAGAAATCACTATTATTACCAAAAAAAATAAATTTTTTTTTTGCAAATTGTTCAAGTCTTACTTATTCTCCTATAGATTACTAACTAATTAGTATGGACATTGGTTAGTAGATAAATATTAGTGCATAACATATAATGGACAAGTAGAGACAAATTAGGAGAAGAAGAGTTTCTATTAATGCTTCTTGGTGTAGTTACAAATGAACTAAGTACATGGCTTATGTAGTGATGAATGCATGTATCACTTTGAGCTAGAGAGACAAGTGCTCTTGTTGTATGTGATGTAGAAGGCCAAGTGCCTAGCTTGCATGAGATGTAGAAAGACAAGTGTCACTGGTTGTATGTGATGTCAGCCAAGTGTTTAGCTTGCTCCTTTGGACACACACTTGTCCTACAACACTCCTCCTTGTATGGTCAAAGGGGGGGCTTCAAAGGTAATGTCTCACTAACAACCTGGACATGCTTGTTCACATGTAGTACTTCACATGTTGTGTCTCTATTGTAATGTTTTACATGTAATTCATCACATTTATCTAAATTAATTTCCTTGTTAAAACCTTGCCAGGAAAACCCAGAGGGACAAAACCTGAACTAAGAGAAAAAATACAATATTTAATTAGAATACTTAAGATATAGTTGGCCTCGCACTTGTTGTATAAATCGCATCATCAGATGCTCCTCCTAATGTTGACGTCTCTTCATGAATTTCAGTTCTGGTATTATTGTTGTCTCATTAAAAACCTTGTCGAGTAACAAAATTCTGTGGGAAAAAGTAATCTCGATTAAGGGAAAAAGAGTTCAACACGCTTTTGATGTCAATCATCATGTCGTTAGATGCTCCCCTTGATGTCGACATCTCTTCATGAATTATATTTCTGATGTCGTTGTTGTCTCATTAAAAACCTTGTCGAATAACAAAACCATGTGGGAAAAAGTGACCTCGATGAAGGAAAAAAAAGTTCCACGTATCATTAGATGCTCCCCCCAATGCAGGACAATTTCCTTAGTCCAAAGAAGGTTTGGGAGTTCAGACAATTTTTTTAGTCTTATTCATGCAATCACGAGCTTCGGATAATTCCTTTAGGTTTACTTATGCAATCACGAGTTTCAGACAATTCCTTTAGTTTTATTCATGCAATCACGAACTTCAGACAATTCATTTAGTTTTACTTATGCAATCACGAGTTTCAGACAATTCCTTTAGCCTTATAACTTTCACATGTAATCACGGAAGTTTGGACAATCTCTTTAGTCTTATAATTCTCACATGGTTTTCAAATGTGGACTTAGGCAATAACTTGGTAAATAAGTCTGCCACATTTTCATCAGACTTTAATTTACTGACTTGAATGTTTAAAAGACATTGTTGTTGCTGATTGTAAAAGAACTTCAGTGATATATGTTTCGTATTATCACCCTTGATATACCCTTGCTTTATTTGTTCGATGCAAGCTGCATTATCTTCGTAAATGCAAGTTGGCTCTTCAGTGGTAGAACTCAAACCATATGTCCCTCGAATATGTCTAATGATAGACCTTAACCATATACACTCACGAACCGCCTCATGTGAGGAAATAATCTCAGAGTAGTTCGTGGAGGTAGCCACAAGGGTATGCTTAGTCTATCACCAGGATATCGTTGTATTCCCAATAGTGAACATGTATCCAGTTTGCAATCGACCTTTGTGTGGGTCAGAGAGGTACCCGGCATCAGCAAAACCAACCAAAAGATTATTTGGAGGTTTGGTCTAGGGAGTCACAATGACATTATAAACTCTCATTTCGTCTTCATAGGGATAAAATGAACCCAAGTTAATGTTTCCCTTTAGGCATCTAAAGATATTCTTTATACCATTCCAATGACGTTGCGTCAGTGCTAAGCTAAATCTAGCTAACAAGTTCATTGAGAACGATATATCTGGTCGAGTACAATGTGCTAAGTACAATAATGCACCTATTGAACTTAGATATGGGCATTCATCTCCCAATACATCTTCGTCAACTTCCTTTGGACGAAATGGATATTTATATACATCTAAAGTTCGACCAACCACGGGAGTTCTAGCAGGGTGTACTTTGTCCATATTAAATTGCCTTAGTATCTTTTGGACATATGCAGACTGGTGGATTAATATTCCAAAAGCTCGATATTCTAGTTCAAGTCCTAGACACATCCGAGTTTTCCCAAGATCTTTCATCTCAAATTCAGATTTCAAATAG
Organism: Papaver californicum; assembly: GCA_023531435.1. Taxonomy (NCBI): domain Eukaryota; kingdom Viridiplantae; phylum Streptophyta; class Magnoliopsida; order Ranunculales; family Papaveraceae; genus Papaver; species Papaver californicum. Next base: position 3,524,785 of record JAJJMC010019063.1, read on the forward strand.
CTTGCGGTTTCTCTTATTTCATCAAGAGTACCTACTATGTTTATATCGTCGACATAGACAGCTATTATTGTAAATCCGAAACTTGTTTTCTTATAAACATGCATGGGAATAATTCTTTATTTGTATATCCCTTCCCAATCAAATAGTTACTTAGACGAGTATACCATATCCGTCCGGATTGCTTTAATCCGTAAAGTAAGCGTTTTGATTGAATTGCAAACGCACATCGTGGTTTAAAGTTATTTAATTTGGGAAATGGAAGGCCATCTGGCACTTTCATGAATATCTATGTCTAAACATCCCCGTAGAGATATGTGGTGATGCCTTTCAAGTCCTTTTGAAACTACCAAGCTAACTAAGTAGCGGGCGTCCATTACAGAAAACTATGTTTCTTCGTAATCAATTGATACCGGCATCATAATCTGCTCCTAGACTTTATACTTCTCTCTCCTACTCTCAATATCATTTCACGAATTCATACATATTTACCGCTTAATTTGTATTTACTAGTACTTTATTTTGTATTAATTTTATTAGTATATATTTTATAGGTACTATACATAAAACCAGAAGTTACGAAGAAATAAGGCTAAATATGCTAAATTTTTAGTTCAATTCTTCTGCTTGCTTTTATTGCTATGTCATAGAGTTGGTACAGCTAAAACTGGGGTCGATCAGTTCATGGGGTTGGCTAGCTTGGTTGGTGGATGTGTCCAAGAAGCAGGCGTCTTCTGTTGTGTTGATGTGAAAGAGACAAAGAAGTAGACAGGGAAAGTGGAGAAATGGCTGGTGAGACTTTGGTGTAGGCTTAAAGCATCAGGTGAAGTTAGCTTTTGGCGTTGACTAGGAGTTGGCTAAACTTTCTTCTAGGCAGTTGACAAGACCGATTAGGTAGAGCGTCAGCGAGGATCAGAAAGGAAGAGAGATTGTTGTTGAGTCTTGGTTGGTTGATGGACGTGACTAGCTGTCTTGGTCTTGTCTGGGTTCAGGTGGTACAACAGAAAAAGAAGAAGCACGTGAGAGAGAGTTAGCTGCTGGGTTAAAAAGAGGAGAGAAAGTGAGAATGTGGGACCGATTGGAGAAATTGGAGAGATACCCAGGTGGAGAAAAGGATAGAAAGAGTATGTAAAGGAATTAAGGCGTGTGAAAATATTAAAGAAGTATAAATAGAGAAGTGAAAAGAGGAGAGAAACGACTTTTCTTTTTAGGTTTGTTTTGAGAGGTGGTCATAGTAGGGGGTGCGGCTGATGAAGTGAGAGATTGATTGGAGAGGGAGACAGTAGGTGGTCGGGTGTAGAAGAGAAATGTGAGTGGAGAGATATGGGAAAGAAGAGTGATTGGAGATCGGTTGTAAGTGGAGAAAGGAGAAGTAGTAGGCTGTTCTTTTGGGGAGAGAGGTTGATTGAAGGAAGTAAAATAGACAGAAGGTGAGATTGATTGGACATCTGGGTAGGTGGAGAGAAGGTGGAAGATAAAGCTAGGAAGAGACAATTTCTGTTTTGTATCGAGAGGAAGAGAAAGATCCGTGAAGAGGAGATCAGACGGGTGAAGCTGGAGAGGACATCATTGCTCTATTTTGGTTTAATCTTTTCTTCTCAACTTTTCTAATAATTGTTTTTATGAGTTTTAAAAAATCCATCTCTATGTCTCACTGATTTTTGTGTAGCTAGGATTTTATGTTGAAACCACATAAAGTTTTAGATCAATTAAATCGAATTATTTGATACATATTATTATGATTTGAATATGATTAGTTCTTTAATATCATTTATTGATTTTTATTAAACAATTGTGATATCGTTAGATGGTACATGTTTGGCCTAGGTTTTTGATGTTCCATGCTTTTGTTATACAATTGTTATTTTGAAAATCCATTTGTTGCAAATATATTTGTCTACTTATTTGATATTTCATGCTTGGGTTAAATCCTTAGATGTGGTATGCTTAGAATAGCCAGATATTATTTGTGGACCTAATATTATTTGCGAATCTAATATGCATAATAGGTGTTGTCGAAAGAACGAACAATAGATGAATATTCAGGAGTTATGTTTCACTTCAGTAATTAAATAGAAATAGTGGTGGATACATAAACCCTGGTTACTGACTCTCTCTGTTTAGTTATTTTATTAGTTTAGTTTTTTTTATTTTTTTATTTATAATTCTAAAAATCCAAAAAATGTTGTTATTCTGATTAGTTTAATTGAGATATTGATAGCAGTATTTGCCCGCTCCTTGTGGGTTCGACCCGTATTTTCCGCTGTCTACTAGTTAGATGTCGTGCAATTGCGGTTATTATATATAGGTTTCTTAAAAACTATCAATTTTTGGTGCCGCTGTCGGGGAACGGTTGTGGAATATTTTATTAGTATTTTTGATTTTCTAATCGTAGTTTAGGTTTTTTATTTATTAGTTTGTACAATAATTTATTTTATTTTATTTTAGGATTTCTTTTTCCTTTTTACTTGTTTTTTGTTTTAGTATTTCTTTTCAGGTGTTTTTCCGAGGATGATGACTCCTTCTCAGGAGACGTCATCTAAGATGACACTTCGGGAATATATGAATCGTTCACGGCATAAGGAAGTTCTTGCTTCACCTATGGTAAGTGAATAATCACCTCTAATGATATATGAGAAGTATTATAAACACAGACCGCCTAGTTTGGAACAAAGATTGAGAGTTCTGGAATGCCAGAGATTATTTGCTGATGATGATCAGTCTTGTAGTGACTCTCAGTTCCATAAAGAATATATAGATGACCCTGTGGATGATTGTGTAGATGATTTTCCTAATTACATAGATGAATCTATCCCATAAGATCATTCACCCGACTTAGAGATTGTTTCTAGACCCCTAGACTTCCAAAAGTTACCTAATTTAGGGTTAGAATTGTGTGCTTCTCAAGTTTTGTTGGATCACTTTGCATCCAAATACCCAGAGGACTTGCCTGTTGCTGACATTGTGCATGAACCAATTGATATTTCCCAAATCCCAATATTATCCCCATATTTTTTTCTTTACGCACTTCCAAGTGTATTAAAAACTTGGTTTGGGGGTAATCCCTTATTTTTGATAGTTTCAGTGTCTCCATGTTGTCGTAACATAATTGTGAAGCTGTCATTTGTATATATTGTATTTTGGGTTGATCCCCATATTTTTAGGTTGTTAGTGTATGGGGATCCTTTCTGTACATATCCAGTAGGTAGATTTTTATTTTCTTGTTTTTATTTTCTTTTTAGGATTTTTGTTTCTTTCTACTTTTATTTTTGGTGTTCTTTGTTATTACTATCGTTTGATGCGTGTTACAGAGAATACTGCTTTTCTTGCGTCAATCAGGTGAGATGTTCCAATCCCTTTTCTCTTTGATTTATATTTGTCTCTCTTATTTACATTTATTGCATACCATTCTAGGTTGCACGGTTCGAAACATTGAGGACAATGTTAAATTTAGGTTTGGGGGTAGAGTTTCAGAAAATTGATGTCAATAAGAAACTCCGAAATTTAGAAACTTGTGAATTATTCAGGATGACACTAACCATTCTAGGTAGATGGAAACATAGCTCTTATCTATAGGAATTGGTGTTCCCATCTAAATGGTCTATTCATATCTGGATGCACTCAGGTGTTAGAAATAACATGATAATCATTGAACAAGCATATCTCAGAATCATCATAACCATATCACTTTCTGTTTTTATTTTTGCAATTTTATGTTTCTCTAAGTTAGTTGGTGGGGACCTAGTATTGCCATAAGGTCGTAGCTCGGATGTATTAAAATTTTATTTTTTTCAAAAAAAATTTGACACTTTGATAGAAATATGTGTGTGTTTTCCCTGTCTCCGTCGCCTGGAATGCAGGATCCATGGGAACTATCATGTAATCTGCTAAAAATGAGCATGCGCTTAGATTCAAAATATCTAATCATGTAGTCGGGAAAAAAAGAAGATAAATTATGTATATTAATAATAATAATAAAAATAGGAGCATCTGAGCCGGACTTTATACTAATATTTTGGGAAACATCGTTCACCTTAGTCAACATATGCACCATTAATTACTTCTATTTCCATCTTCTAATATATCAATGCGTTTAAATTTGATTGATTTCGAGCAATGCGAATGTTATCCAGTTTTGGATGTTCAATGATTATTTGAGTAGAGTTTTGCATTCTTATATGAATTTTAGTACGCTGAGTGTGCACAACAATTGGATTCATACAAGTAATGATTCATATAGCCGAAGAATTTAGTATGCCAACTAAATGGCTTGCTTAGTGTCTATCCTCAATCGTTCGAAGGTAGCTAGAATTTAGAGTAAAGATTTTGTGGGTATATCTCTTGTAAACCATCACGAGACAAAACTCGTCCGCTAAGGTCACTTAGGGGCTTAAAGGCTTATTACATATGCTAAATGTAGTCGCGATTCCTTCGAAAGTGAGTTAGGATTTTATTTTATTTTTATATTAGTTTTACTCGAGGACTAGCAAAATATAGGTTTGGGGGTAATTGATACGGGCATAATTCATACATATTTACCGCTTAATTTATATTTACTAGTACTTGATTTTGTATTAATTTTATTAGTTTATGTTTTTATAGGTAGTATACATAAAACCCGAAGTTACGAAGAAATAAGGCTAAATATGCTAAATTTTTACTTCAATTCTTCTGCTTGCTTTTATTGCTATCTCATAGAGTTGGTACGGCTAAAAATGGGGCTGAGTTTATGGGGTTGGCTAGCTTGGTTGGTGGATATGTCCAGGAAGCATGCGTCTTTTGTAGTGTTGATGTGAAAGAGACAGAGAAGTAGACAGGGAAAGTAGAGAAATGGCTGGTGAGGCTTTGGTATAGGCTTAAAGCATCATGTGAAGTTAGATTTTGGCGTTGACTAGGAGTTGGCTAAACTTTCTTCTAGGCAGTTGACAAGGCCGATTAGGTGGAGCGTCAGTGAGGATCAGAAAGGGAGAGAGATAGTCGTTGAGTCTTGGTTGGCTGTTGGACGTGACTGGCTATCTTGGTCTTGTCTGGGTTCAGGTGGTACAACAGAAAAAGAGGAAGCACGTGAGAGAGAGTTAGCTGTGGTTAAAAAGAGAAGAGAGAAAGTGAGAAGGTGGAACCGATTGGAGTAATTGAAGAGATACCCAGGTGGAGAGAAGGCTAGAAAGAGTAGGTAAAGGAATTGAGGCGTGTGAAAATATTAAAGAAGTATAAATAGAGAAGTGAAAAGAGGAGAAAAGCGACTTTTTTTTTTAGGTTTGTTTTGAGAGGTGGGCATAGTAAGGGGGTGATGGCTGATGGAGTGAGAGATTTATTGGAGAGGGAGACAGTAGGTGGTCGGGTGTAGAAGAGAAAGGTGAGTGGAGAGATATGGGAAAGAAGAGTGATTGGAGATCGGTTGTAGGTGGAGAGAGGAGAAGTAGTAGGCTGTTCTTTTGGGGAGAGAGGTTGATTGAAGGAAGTAAAATAGACAGAAGGTGAGATTTATTGGACGTCTGGGTAGGTGGAGAGAAGGTGGAAGAGAAAGCTAGAGAAAGACAATTTCTGTTTTGTATCGAGAGGCAGAGAAAGATCCGTGAAGAGGAGATCAGACGGATGAAGTTGGAGAGGACATCATTGCTCTATTTTGGTTAATCTTTTCTTCTCAACTTTTCTAATAATTATTTTTATGGGTTTTAGAAAATTCATCTCTATGTCTCACTTATTTTTGTGTATCTAGGATTTTATGTTGAAACCACATAAAGTTTTAGATCAATTAAATCGAATTATTTGATACAGACTATTATGATTTGAATATGATTAGTTCTTGAATATCATTTATTGATTTTTATTAAACAATTGTGATTTCGTTAGGTGGTACATGTTTGGCCTAGGTTTTTGATGTTCCATGCTTTTTGTTATACAATTGTTATTTTGAAAATCTATTCGTTGCAAATATATTTGTCTACTTATTTGATATTTCATGCTTGGGTTAACTACTTAGATGGGGTATGCTTAGAATAGCCAGATATTATTTGTGGACCTATAATTAGTTTCATATAATTTTCTCGCTAACACAATTTGATGGTGTATGCTTAAACTTAAAGTTTTTGATGCGCCATGCTAGGGCGTCCCGATTGATATTTGCGACTCTAATATGCATAATAGGTGACATCGATAGAACGAACAATATATGAATATTTAGGAGTTATGTTTCATTTCAGTAATTAAATAGAAATAGTGGTAGATACATAAAACCTGATTACTGACTCTCTCGTTTTAGTTATTTTATTAGTTTAGTTTTTTTATTATTTTATTTATAATTCTAAAAATCCAAAAAATATTGTTTCTGATTAGTTTAATTGAGATATTGATTGCAGTATTGGCCCGCTCCCTATGTGTTCGACCCGTATTTTCCGTTGTCTACTAGTTAGATGTCGTACGATTGTGGTTATTATATATAGGTTTCTTAGAAAACTATCAACAATACAAGGGCGTTGTGAGAAACCTTGCGTCACAAGGCGATCCTTATACCTCAAGACTTCGTTCTTCTCGTTACACTTTCTGAGAAATATCCATTTATATCCTACAAGCTTTACAATTGATGGGGTTAGCACTACCGCACCAAATACCCGTCTTTTTTGCAGTGAATGTAGTTCAACATGGATTGCATCTCTCCATTGAGGCCAATCTGCTCTCATTTGGCATTCTACAATAGAGCGTGGTTCGATATCACCGTGTTCTATAATCTCTCTAGCAAAACTATATGCAAATATATCATCAATATGCGTAAAGGATCTTTCCATCAATAAATGTGCACTTTCACAATCTATAGGGATTTCTTTGTTCTCTGGAATCAATTCGAACTTCAGGGCGTCCCCTAGTAATAATTCATGGATATAACTGTAACCAGAGACAATTTCATGTGATGGATTATCTGCATTGAGGATATATGGATCAGTTTGTGCCTTACTCGCCCTTTTCTTCCTTAGATGAGTATCAATCGAATCAAGTGGTCTCCCCCTCTTCCTTTTGGGGGCCACATCCTCAACTTCACTTCCACCAAGTGTATCCTTGGCACCTCTATCTAAGGTGTCGTGTCCCTTATCAGGGATTTCCTACCTTGCAGGCACGTTTGTAGCTGGTATGTGTGATCTCGTCACGTTAGTGATATCAGTAAATGCATCAAGCATTGAATCTGCCACATTCTGAAGATCGATAATTCTTTTCACTTCACTTTCACTTTAAAGTGCGGGAATCTAGATGAGACAATGTGGGAACACAACAAGACAATTTCTGTCGTTCCCATAGGAAATCCTTTTCTATACCTCCCCCTAACGACGAGAAGGTTGTTTCATCAAAGTGACAATCCGCAAATCTTGTGGTAAATAGATCGCCTGTCAAAGGTTCTAAGTAGAGGATAATTTTTTGGGATTCATATCCAACATAAATACCTACTCGTCTTTGTGGACCCATCTTAGTACGATATGGGGGTGTAATAGGCACATGTACGACACAACCAAATATGCGTAAATATGAAATATCAGGCTCATATCCAGTTACCAATTGGTACCCAGAAAATGGTCGGCTAGAAGTGGGTCTAAAGCGAATAAGTAATGATTCATGCAATATGTCGTACCCCCAGGCAGTAGTAGGCAGGTTGTAACGCATAACCAATGCCCTATCTATCATCTGTAGCCTTTTGATGGTAGCTTCTGCGAGACCATTTTGAGTGTGTGTATATGGGGTACAAGATACTCAATGTCAATTCCATTAGACACACAAAAACTATCAAATCCTTTAGATGTAAATTCTCCAGCATTATCGAGTCTAATAGACTTGATTGGATGATCAGGGTGGTGAGCCCTTAATCGTATAATTTGTGCTATGAGATTTGCAAAAGCAGCATTTCTTGTGGACAGCAATACAACGCGTGACCAATGGGTCGAAGCATCACCATAACCATAAACTACCTGAATGGTCCGCATTCTGGATGTATATGTCCACAAATATCACCTTGTATTCTTTGTAAAAATGGAATATTTTGTTTAGTATATTTAGCATAGGATGGTCTTGATCCTGTCTTTGCTAAAGTACAAGCTTTGTAAAATGATTGACGTGCCTTCGACAAGGTAAACAAAGAAGAATGAGATACAAGGTTCGCTTCAATTACTTTGGAAAAAGAAGGTTGCGCTTATATTACTTTAGAAGACAAAGATTGTGCATCAGTTACTTTAGAAATCACACTTTTACTCTGTATTGTAACAACCTTTTGTCCCATTTTCTTTTTCATTCGAAAGAAGGGATGTCCGTGTGAGATCTTTAAAACACGAATCATCATATCACGACCTGGGTGCCCTAGTCGATCGCGCCAAAGCTTGTATAAGTCACTGGCCAACAACTCATTGTTGGTAACAACATGGGATTCGATAATCCTAATAATGGTGATGTACTATCCACTAGAGTGACTCATTAGTTTCTCTAAGATGCGCTTCCTTCCGCATTCACTAGAGGTCACGTATATGTACTCAATTCCATTCCCACATTGAGTTTCCAACTGATAACCATTTACATGGATATCCTTGAAACTTAACAAAGTGCGGTTAGTTGTTGGTGCATCTAGAGCTTATGTGAATTTAATCATTGTGTCGTTTGGCAACAAGAATTGAGCAGTACCTCTCCCAACTATTACTTGTGATGATCCAATCATCATAGTCATAGATGTATTAGAAGGAGTAAAATCAACAAATAATTATCGATTTCTTAGGATGGTGTGGGTGGTTGCACTATCATCTAAACATTCAATTTTTCCTTGAGACATTCCTACAAGTACATTATCCTGGAATGTTATAAAAAAAAACGAACAATTTTTCTCATTTCATTTAGAGAATCCTGTTCTAGAATGGCGTCTTTTCCATTCTAATATACATACTAAATAATAGATGATCATAAACAAAGTAAAATTCTATACAACATAATAGAAAATAAGCATTTATAGATAATCTATAAAGATAACTTAAACATAGTTAAAGCATGTTTAGCAACGGTAACACCTATTCAAACCATTAAAAAAACAGTAATGCAAGGTAACATAGAATACTTCAAACTTAAGGTCGCTACCACTTTGGCCAGAAGTTCATTCTTTGTGCCAAACATTAGAATGACCTTTATACCCTCGGTCTCTATTATGTCCCTTATGTCCTCTTCCGCGAGAGGTATTATCTCCACGTGGGTATGGATCACGGGGATGTGAATCAGAGTGTCGAACCATCTTTCCTTTGGGGTTCTTTCTTCTATGGACCCTGCCATGGGAAGCTTCAGAAACTTTCTTTTCCCCACAACTCTGGCATTATTATTGACAAAGAATCTCATTATTATGGTGCTCAAGTCCTTCTGAGTCCATGCTTATGACAAATTTTGGTGTCATATTTGGACACCAAATTACTTTATGGTTGTATAGGCAACACAAATGTCATAGTCCGATTTTTTTTTATCATGTTCCCATGGCTCATGAGGTTATCCCATAGACGAACTAAGGGATATTAATATGGTGCTCAAGTCCTTCTGAGTCCATAAATATGACAAATCTTGATACCATTTTTCGTGACCAAATTTATTTATGGACAAGATGAATACCAAAACCAAATTTTTTTATGGTTCTATAGGTAATAAGTTATAGTCCAACTTCTGATCATAACCCAGTCAAAAAAATTAATTAACCAAATTTATTTATGGTTTAAAATTTGCAAAAACAATCGGTAATAAAGTTGACAAAATAGTCAACTGAAAACAGGCCCATTAAAAAAAATAAACTACATGCCCATTTATCATTTCAACGCGCATAATTTTTAAGGAGTAAGTAACATTCCTTTTTTCTGGTTTGGATACAACCGGTTACAAAATAAATATTTGATAAATTATTTTTGGGTTAATATTATTAACATGCAATAATAATTTTTAAATAACAAACATAAAATACTGCTAAAATGAAAAAGTGATAGTAACTCTTTTCCTGAAACGGAGGTAGTATATTTTAAAAAATATATATTTATTATGCATGGTAAATCATTTAAATGATAATTATGATATTTGAGGGGAAATAACATATATATATAAATGCATAATTACTAGTACAAAATTCTAATAGTCATTTTTTTTTTTTTCAAAAGTAACATAAATTGTACAATGATAAAAAAATAATGCAACATCACATGATAAAATTTCAAACAAATTAAATTATATGGATTTTTAACTTTTGGTCTAAATAAAATAAACAAAACTATTTATGTTACTTTCAAGGAGAGTAGGAACATGTGATAAGGAAAAGCAAAAATTAATAACATGGAAAATTAATATCATTTTTAAAGAAAATACCAACATGCATACTCATAGAATGGTTGAAATATACCTTCTTAAGTAGTTGTCCTTGATTAAGTGAAAAGTAAACCAACAAAAAAATTTCTTGATTGAGTGAAGGATCAATACTCAGTTGGTTAAAACAAGGTGATGATAACATGTTCAAGTCTCACTTATTCTCCTCTAGGTTACTAACTAATTAGTATGGATATTGGTTAATAGATAAACATTAGTGCATAACATATAATGGACAAGTAGAGAGAAATTAGGAGAAGAAGAGTTTCTATTAATGCTTCTTGGTGCAGTTAAAAATGAACTAAGTACATGGATTATATAGTGATGGATGCATGTATCACTTTGAACTAGAGAGACAGGTGCCCTTGTTGTATGTGATGTAGAAGGTCAAGTGCCTAGCTTGCATGAGAGGTAGAAAGACAAGTGTCCTTGGTTGTATGTGATGTGAGTCAAGTGTTTCGCTTGCTCCTTTGGACACACACACTTGTCCTACAACACAAACAACGCTTGAGAAGTGTCGTGGTATATATATTTGGGACCAATCTAGGCAGCTTGTTATGGCAAGCCCCTAATGGAACAAAATGATCTCCCTATTACCTAATTCTCAGACAACACATTTTTTATCAAATTGTAGATGACACCACATCCTCTATCAGAATGAAGTGGATATCTCACTACGGCACTACCCACCTCTCACCCTAAGAGCTTCTTCAAGGGTTGTTATGTGTTTTTCCTAGGTGGAAACACAAACAAGACATCCTCATTCCAATTTTTCCTTAAGTTTATGGGGGAAAAAAAGTCATCTCCAATGGTGATGTTTCTGATCTTTTTTGATTAAATGTAAATTTTATTTTTAGTACTTTTCATATTTTATTAGAGTTAAAAATGATTATTTAATATATTGGAATTAATTTTAGTTAAGCAAAAGCTTACTAGGATAGTTTGACATCCTCAAGGTGAATGTCTAGTTCTAGACATTCACTTTGAGAATGTCAACCTGTAGATAGTGAGTTTTTGACAAGGGATAATATTGTAAAATTACTCTTTTTTAAGCAATAAGAACATATGTATATGCATATTTATACACATATGTTTAATATAAAATATTGTTCTTCTATTTATATTCCGCAAGCCAATTGAGAACATAGATTCCACCTAAATATTCTTAATTGGCCTTGTAGCCTCATCAATACTCATAATATCCATGTTGTATCAAACTAGTATCAAGTCGCATAAATTCCACAACTGAATTCCTTGAACTTGCATCGAATGAGCATTGATGTTCTAGCAACTAAACTTGGGAATAGCTAATGCTTAAACCCTGGAATATATTATAGCTTAACGATACATTCGCAACGAATGCACCTTAAATTGCTCTTCTGAGCCTAAATATGCTACTCTAGCACTTTGCTTAAATATAAGCCACAAATAATGCGCCACTCCCTTTGATGCGCCACAATCGAGAAAAAATATCATAAAATATGCATTGAACCTCTCATTTAGGATAACCCTATCATTTCCTCATATTAACGCCAAGATAGCGTTAGCCATTCGGCTTAGCATCGCATTAGCACTAGTAAGCCACAATAGCGCTAAAATAGCTAACTTTCCTGGCGTTAAACCCTAGCACCTAAGAGGTGCTAACTAACCAAAAATGGTCTTATCTAGTACATTTTAGCCTAATAAGGCCTTAGCTCACTATGGTCATCTTGGCACTTAAACTCGAGCACCAAAAGGGATAACCCTAATTTTTAGCAACAAAACTAGCGCCCTTGCGCCAATAGACAATGCCCTGGAGGCTAACGCCCTTGCGGTTAACCCCTTTGCAAACGCTCATGGCCAACGCCCCTGGTGGCTAACTCTTTTGCGCTAATGCCCCTGTGGATAACGCCCATGGATAGCGCCCTTGGTGGCCAATGCCCTTGCGGCAAACCCTTTACGCTAATTCCCCTGTGGCTAGCGCCCTTGGAAAACGCCTTTGTAGCTAACCCCTTTTGCGAAAGCCCTTGATATGGCTAGCACCCTTGCCCTAGCTCCAATGTATTTCTAGAAAAACCCAATGCGCTTCTAAGGCTAATACGTCCTTAGCCATACTTAACGACTTGGTGATGTAGTTTTTAAAACAATGGTAAAGGATCTGATACTCAGACTTGTAAAGATTTGATTTTTAAACCTAATTTTTAAGACTAAAAATAAATAAGATTAAAGTAAAATTGATTTCAAATTATGGAAAGAACTGAGACTAAGGATTCCACCATTAGCCAATTTTTCAAGTGATTTAGCATTGATAATTATCTTGCAATTCATATATTCAATTTATTCAAAATATTGTCAAAGTTATATTTTCAAAATAATAGTTGTAAATGAAAAGTATGGGACATCAAAAGCTCTAAACTAAGCATGACCCATCAAAAGAACACAACTAATTGAATAGAGAATTAGTAGAATAGTAGAATAAAGAAAACCCATAATAAGTACAAAATCAAGCACTAGTAGAATATAGAATTAAACACAATTTAGACACAAAAATGTGTCTATCAAATACCTTCAAACTTACTATTTGCTAGTCCTCGAGCAAATCTAATCTAGAAAATAAAATCCTAACTCACTTTCGCAGGAATCGCGACTACATTTAGCATATGTAATAAGCCTTTAAACCCCTAACTAGCCTTAGAGGACGAGTTTTGTCTCGTGAGGTTTACAAGAAGTATACCCACAAAACCTTTACTCCAAATCCTAGCTACCTGTGAATGATTGCGGGTAAACACAAAACAAGCTATTTAGTTGGCATACTAAATTCTTCGGATATGGGAATCATTACCCTATATGAGTCCAATTGTTGTACACAAGTTTGCACTCAAGCATACTAAAATTCATATATAAGAAAAAAAGCTCTACTTAGATAGTTTTCCAACCACAATACTCAGAATCTATCAAAGTATAATCACATGAAAAGATTTAGAAGATGGAAATAGACAAAATAAAGTATGCGCGTGTTGACTAAGGTGAACGGTGTTTCCTATATCTTTTTGAAGGTCAGTGCCAGGATGAATCCTAATGGATTGAGATATGCTCCCATTGGTCTTAATCCTAATACTAATATCGACCAAGATGGTATATACAAAGGTCCAAGCGATTAATTTATTGAAAATAAAATAATTATAAATTTACTGACAACATGATTTGATCAAATTAAATATAAGCGCATGGTCCTTATCAGCATCTTACATGATAGTTCTCATGGGTCCTGCGTTCCATGCTTGCTTAGGCGACGGAGACAGGGAGAACACACACATATTGCTATCAAAGTGTCAATACTCGATATTTTTTTTGCTGAATAAAAATTCAATAATGGGGCTTGATCTCAAACACTCTATTTCATCCTGGTGGTGATAACAATCCGATATTGGTGCCCACCAAATCACTTAGAGAAACACAAGATTGCAAAAATAAAAATAGAAGGTAATATGGTCGAGATAGACTCCAAGATATGGTGACAACTATCATGTTATTTCTAACACCTGAGCTCTGTCCTTTTATGAATTGACCATTTAACTGGGCACACCAATTCCTATAGGAAAATAACTAAGTTTCCATCTACCTAGAATGGTCATCCTGGATTGTTCACAAGCTTCTAAATTTTGGAGTTTTTTTATTATTGCACTAAAAAGTTTCTCCCTTACCCCCAAACTTAAATCAAACAATGTCTTCAATGTTTCAAAATAAAGAGATGTACCAATAGATAAGTAAAAAGAGGAATAAAAAGGTAAGTCAGAAAGATAGTATCTAGGAGAAGCGTAGCAATCCTTCTATGGAGAATAAGACAGAAACTAAAAACCTAAAAACTACAATCTACTAATGTACAAAAACAACCCTGGTGGTCAATCAGAGTAAACAGGGTCCTCCAGAGGGACCTCCTCAACATCACCTATAGAAAAGGGCTCTAAAAATGGTTTCAATCTCTGACCATTAACCTTGAAAGGATTTCTACCATCTTGAGTCTCAATCTCAATAACACCATGAGGAAAAACAGTACGAAGAACAAAAAAAATCGGTCCACCGAGAGCGTAATTTCCCGGGGAATAGATGCAAACGAGTATCATACATAAGAACTTTTTGACCTGGAAAAAATGACTTTCTTAAAATATTTCTATCATGAACAAGTTTCATTTTGTTCCTATACTCCCTAGCACTATCATATGCATCTTTCTGAATCTCTTCCAACTTATTGAGCTAGAGCTTCCTATGAGCTTCTGCCTTGTCAAGTGAAACATTTAACTGCTTTACAGCCCAATATGCTTTATGTTCTAACTTGACAGGCAGGTGAAATGCCTTTCCCAAAACTAGACGATAAGGTGACATTCCAATGGGGGTCTTAAACGCAGTACGGTAAGCCCATAAGGCATCAGTAAGCCTCAAAGACCAGTCTTTCCTATTAGGATTAACTGTTTTCTCTAGAATACGTTTTATCTCCCTGTTGGAAACCTCTGCTTGACCACTAGTATGTAGGTGATATGGGGTAGCTACTTTGAGGGTAGTACCATATTTCTTCATCAAAAGCTTAAACGATCGATTACAAAAGTATGACCCTCTATCACTAATTATAGCTCGCGGTGTACCAAAATGTGCAAATATGTTATCATTCAAAAACTGAACCACAACCTTTTGGTCGTTCTTTTTACACGAAACCGCATCTACCCACTTAGATACATAGTCTACAGCGACAAGGATGTAAAAATAACCCAAAGAATTAGGAAAATGACCCATAAAATCAATGCCCCACACATCAAAGACCTCAATGACTAAAATAGGGTTCAAAGGAATCATATTTCTACGGGAAATGGTTCCAAACTTCTGACAACGCTCACAAGCAGCACAGTAACTGTGGGAGTATTTAAACAATGATGGCCAGAATCCACACTACAATATCTTAGCAGCAGTCTTCTTAGCACTTAAGTGACCCCCACAAGCATGATCATGACAAAAGGAAATAATACCAGACTGGTCACTCTCAGGTATACATCTCCTAATAATATGGTCTGGGCAATACTTAAACAAATAAGGATCGTCCCAAAAGAAATGCTTTACCTCAACTAAAAACCTAGAACGATCTTGTTTACCCCATTGTAGAGGCATTCGACCAGTAACAAGATAATTCACTATATTTGCAAACCAAGGTAATTGGGAAACAAAGAATAGTTGTTCATCAGGAAAACTATCTCTCACAGAAGGAGAATCATCAGGGGAATCCACAACAAGTCTAGAAAAGTGGTCTGCTACTACATTTTCTGCACCCTTTTTGTCTTTAATTTCTAGAGAGAATTATTGTAACAAAAGGATCCATCTAATAAATCTAGGTTTAGTATCCTTCTTAGACAGAAGGTATTTCAAAGCATCATGATCAGTAAAGACTATAACCTTAGAACCTAAGATATAAGATCTAAACTTTTCTAAGGCAAAAACAATAGCTAACAGTTCCTTCTCTGTGGTGGTGTGGTTCATTTGGGTATCATTCAGGGTTTTGCTAGCATAGTAAATCACATGAAGTAATTTGTTTTCTCGCTGACCTAACACAACACCAATAGCATAATCTAAAACATCACACATTATCTCAAAGGGTAGGTTCCAGTTAGGTTCCTGGACTATGGGTGCGGTAGTGAGTAAGGTCTTAAGCTTTTCAAAAGCCTCTAAACAAGCATCATCAAAGACAAACTTAACATCTTTTGCAAGCATATTTCAAAGAGGTCTAGAAATCAAACTAAAATCCTTAATGAATCGATGATAAAAACCTGCATGCCCTAAGAATGACCTAACATCTCGTACAGTTTTGGGAACCTGTAAAGTCTTAATAAGGTCAACTTTGGCTTTGTCTACCTCTATACCCTTAGAAGATACGTAATTCCTAAAATAATTCCTGATCGAACCATGAAATGGCATTTTTCCAATTAAGCACTAAATTATTTTCCTTATACCTAGTCAACATTAATTTCAAATGATGCAAGCACTCATCAAAAGATGACCCAAATACTGAAAAATCATCCATAAAGACCTCTAAAAACCGTTCTACCATGTCAGAAAATATGTTCATCATACAACACTGAAAAATAGCGGGTGCATTACACAACCCGAAAGGCATGTGTCTATACGCAAAGGTACCAAAGGGACAGGTAAAAGTAGTTTTCTCTTGGTTTTCTGGGGCAATAATAATATGATTATAACTATAAAAACGATCTAGCAAGCAATAATGGCTATGTCCAGCTAATCTCTCAAGCATTTGGTCGATGAAAAGGAAGGGGAAAATGGTCCTTCCTTGTGACCTTGTTCAGTTTTCTATTGTCAATACAAACACGCCACCCCGTGGTTACTCGGGTTGGGATTAACTTATTGTTATCATTCTGGACTACAATGATACCTGATTTCTTGGGAACAACCTGAACGGGGCTGAACCATTTATTGTCTGAGATAGGGTAGATAATACTCGCATCTAACAACTTAAGCACCTCATTTCGAACTACGTCTTTCATGTTAGGGTTAAGTCGACGTTGCATCTCCCTTGACGGTTTGGTATCATCCTCTAAATGAATTTGATGCATACAAAAAGTAGAACTTATACACTTAATGTTTGTTATGGTCCATCCTAAAGCTTCCTTATTGTCTTTAAGCACGGTCACTAGCCTACTTTCCTGGTTACTATCAAATTTGAATGCTACAATCACAGGTAAAGTCTCAGATGTACCTAAATACACATACTTCAGAGTATCTGGTAGGTATTTAAGGTCCAACTTAGGAGGCTCTTCGAAAGAAGGAATTATGGTAGACTTAAAAGCTGGTAGTGGTTCAAAATTACGTTTCCATCCATTACTAGAGTCTATCAAAGGGGCTGAATCTAACAAAGCATTTACCTCATTAATCACACTATCATCATCAAAATCAAACCTAAAGTGGGTTAGGCATTTCTCTAATGGATCTTCTAACAAAGTGTTTGGTAATGACTCCTGAACTAATGTTCCTATCATATTCACCTCTTCAATGCACGTGTCATCTAACTCAGGGGGTTGCTTACTAATATTGAAAATATTCAACTCAATAGTCATATTAACAAAAGATAAGTTCATAATACCATTCCGACAATTAATAATCGCATTGGATGTAGCTAAAAACGGGTGATCTAATATCACAGGTATCTGATTCTATGGGTCGGGGACAGGTTGGGTATCAAGGACAACAAAATCTACTGGATAAATAAACTTATCGAACTCAATAAGAACATCCTCTATGACACCACGAGGAATTTTCACAGACCTATCAACTAACTGCAGGGTTATCTAAGTAGGTTTTAAATCACCAAGTCCTAGATGGAGGTACACATGGTACTGAAGTAAGTTCACACTGGCTCTTAAGTGATGGGATTTTAAATTACCCTATTTAAATAAACCTCAATCGAACGGCGTCTAACTAGTAGACAGCGGTAAGTACGGGTCGAACCACAAGGAGCGAGGCAATACTGCAATTAAATTCTCAATTAACTAATCGAAAACAATATTTTTGGATTTTTAGAAATTCTAATAAACAATAAAATAATAAAATAAACTAGCTAAAATATACAATGTGACCAAGTAGAGAGGGAACTAGGGTTTTCGGTGTCCACCAATTTGATATATGGAACTCACATTTAATCTCCTAAATTATCGTTTCACCATTGTAATTTTCTTCGCTTCTAAGTTGACATTTTTAAAGAATTACTTATCAATCGAAAAGCATATCCCATCTAATGTTACAAAGCATGGCATATCAGTTCAAAAACATAAACAATCAGTAGAACTATCTAACCCATGTATAGTTTCAAAGCATCAAATATCTAGTTGATTGCATACACCGTCTAAGAATTTAATCCAAGCACGGCGTATCAAACGAAAAGCATATATGATCAAATCTACTATTTATACAATAATTAATCAAGCTAAAATAAAGAGAAATTACTAAACGTTTTAACCATATATTTATAATTTGTCCATAATCAAAATTGGTTTCTACCCAAAACTCTAGCTACAAAATTAGTACGACATAGAGTTGGTTATGGATTTCTTAAAATCCATCAAAATAAGTAATAACTGTAAAGAGGGAAGATTAGACCAAAATAGAGCGGCGAAGTAATTCTCTTCTCCTTCTATATACACCAGCCAATCCATAAAAACAGAAATGAAAGTAGCCAGCCGCACTTCTCTCTACTGATGCCTTTTTCAGTCTGTTGTCAGGTCTGCCCATAAACAGACCTTTTTCAGTCTGTTATCAGGTCTGTCCACAAACAGTCGTCCTCTCCTATGTTCAACCTAGCCGCTTCCACCTGCTTTTCCCCGTTCTCCTCCAGCCGCCGCAACCCCCCAAAAAAGAACTAAAAAGTAAGTTCCCAAGAAAAATATCTCTGTACAGCCCCCCCTTCTCAATCTCTTTCTTTTTCTATTTATACTTGTCTCATCTCTGACCGTACAGCCTATCATTTCAAAACCTATTCACGTCACTGACGCGGCTAGGAGAGAGTAGCCCTCTCACTTCTTCCAAACCTAGCTACTCTAACAACCCTAGGCTAGGTCTTCCTTCTTTCTTCTTTTACACTTTATTTTCTATCTTAGTTCCACCCATCACGTCAACATCCTACCAATTCCAACAGTCAACTAATGCCAAAAGAAAGACTGACACCTCTCTTGTTTCGTTCTTTTCCTTCCAATCTCACGTGGGCATGACTAGCCTCTTCACTTTTACCTGACGCACCCATCTATTAAACCCATCACGTGAACTCTCTAGCCATACATCTCACCTAAAAGCTAACAAACTTTAATCATCCACTCTTGTTAAACATTCTATCTCTTTTGATTTGTTAGGCATGTTTGAACTAGCCTACACAAATCCCTTAACGTCCAACCATCAAGTCTGCTTCATTTTCCGTGATCTCTTCCTCGATCAATCCAACTAAAGAAAAGTAGCCAACCACCACATATACGCCTCCAGCTCTTTGTCACTCAATCAATTTATCCAGCACTCTCGTTTGCCGTGAATATCATTCGGTTGTGTCTCATCGCAAACGCTAATTAACACCTGTTTTAACCATGTTTAATTTATAGTTTTGATTTTATGTGAACCACCTATTAAAACAATAAAATGGTAAATTAATATAATCATAAGTACTAACAAAATATAAATTAGGCGATAAAAATATATAAATAAAGCGCCTATCATTAAGTCAATTAACGCTTTCTCAACACGGTAGTTACCTATTGTGCAAGAAATGGTTGGGTAATCTGGGTCTTTGTACTTAGGAGTTGTATTGTTTCGGATAATTGAACTCACATGACTAGATAGAAAGGCTTTGTTTTGTACACTAAGATTTTTCTTTCACGTACACATATCCTTAAGGAACTTTGCATAAGTAGGAATCTGCGTAATTGCATCTAATAATGGAAGGTTGATAGTAACTTGCTTAAAAACCTCCAATATTTTGTTAAAGTTGGACTCCTTCTTTGTTGGTGCTAACAGTTGTGTGAACGGGGCTCTGGGGCTTATGAGGAACTACATCGGGCTCTTTAGATACTTCATCAGTCTCAACAGCTACTGGCTCAGAAGGGTGAACTACAATATGTTCACTATCAAGCATGGTTACCTTGTTGTCTACCACTTTACCATTCCTAAGGGTTCTAATTGCATTCACATGATTTGATGATTTCTCACTAGAAGATACTTCATGAACTCCTCTAGGATTGGGTTGGGTCTGACTAGGAAACCTACCTTTTTCTCTTTCTCTCAAAGACTCAGCAATTTGACCAACCTGGGTTTCTAAATTAGAAATAGCCTGACCGTTGGCCTGAACGATCTTTTGATTTTCTCGTAAACTTTTGTTGACAAACTGCTGAAAATCTTTAGTGTTCTGAGTTAATGAGGCGACAGACTCTGCTAAACTCATGATCGTCTTATCTATCGGATTCTAAAATTGTGTCGTTCCAGAAAGATTCTTAGTATAACCAAAACCTGGGGGAACCTTAGAATTACTAGACTGACCTTGACTCTGGCCCTTAGACCAAGAAAGTTTAGGATGGTTTCTCCAACCAGGGGTATAGGTTTCTGAATAAGAGTCAAACTTCTGATGATTATCAAATCTAGTGTTATTATAAAGGGCATGGGCTTGCTCTTCAACAGTCTGTCCTTTCCAAAATTTCTTGGGCTCAATTCCACAACTAGATTGACTCAGTTCTAAAGCTTCTAACCTTTTAGATATAACTGTTATTTTGGCATCTGATTCAAAAGATCATTATACCCCATTGAACCTTTCCAAATACCTATATAAAGATTCCCCCTCTTGTTGAGCAAATGTGTAAATCTGCTGCCTAATAGATGATGTTTTGTGCCTAGGGAAAACTTCTGGAAAAATGCAGATGTAAGTTTTCCATAGGTTTCAATTGACTCGGAAGTCAAACTATATAGCCAAGATTTGGCTTTGTCTCTTAGTGAAAAAGGAAAAAGTCTAAGTTTCAATGCTTCATCATCTAAGTCCTTAATCATGATGGTACTACATATTTCCTCAAAGTACCTAACATAGAAATAGGGGTTTTCATTTTCTTTCCCTAAGAAGATTGGGAGCATCTGTATGGTCCCAGGTTTCAACTCATATTTTGCTTCAGTTTCAGCTAACTTGATACATGATGGACGAGAAGTTCTAGTCGGGTTCAACAAAGCTTTTAAAGTTTCCATTGCTGGCACTATCAAAGGACTAGGAATAGCTTCTTTACACAGTGTCAAGTTCTCAAAATTGGAATTTCCAAAAACAGGGCCCTCAAAAGAAGATTCTTCGAGGTCCTCGTTTCCAGGGATAGAACTATTAGGTTTGTCACTAATCAAACGACCTAGAGTGTCTCTTTTCCAAGCTCGCTCAGTGATGATTTCAAACGGTCTTGGATACGCTAAAAAAATAAATCCTAATTGGAAGGGAATTCTAAACAATCACAAGCAAGGATGACTCAACCAAATCAAACCTATTGAATCCAAAAAAAAAACATGATGGCTCCACTGAGATTGAGATTGTTTTTAGAACAACTTCTATTCTTTCGAAAGGCAACTAGTTACAGTTTTAGCAAACCTCTTAGAACGATCCGAATTAGATTAAGTTGAACAGAAACAGGATAATCTCTAAGGAGCTTTGATAACCTTGTCTCTTTGGCAACGTTTCCTTGGGTTACGAGGAGGCTCTAATCTACTTAAAATAATCTTCCTGAACTTTGAGTTAGGCTAACAAAGTTACCAATATATTCCTTTTGAACGAGTTTCGTATAAGCTCGTCACCCTATCAGTCTCTTTCTAGTCAAAATTTTAAGCTCAGGTTCGCGTTTGGTAACGTGTTCCTAAAGCGGGCAAGAAGGAAACGGTGATGAAATCCGAGTCCTTATCTTGTATGGCCATTTCTTGCCCTTTACTAGAAAATTAATTATGTATTCAGTTCCTCAACATATATGCATATGAAGGAATACAGTAAACCCACTTGCAGGGGATTCGTGGGTTGATCGATTCTTACCTCCCGTACCAGACGGGGGATGAATCGTTTGTAATCGACTCGGGCCATCGACTCCTGTGTCAGTGTACGAACCCGAGGGCCGAGACAATATAGTAATTGTCGTCCTTCCATGTTGCAGTTTATATTTAAATTACCCTTCTGTAGGGTTTAAAAATAATAATAATGTCCAAATTCCCAAAATAAAGTTCAAAAGTGTCCAAAAATAAAACAAAAAATTACGGGAATAATCAAAGATTTCCTAATACAATTTTCTAAGAAAAAATAAAATTCTTTGTCTTCTTTTCTGTTCTTTTAACTTTAACTTTAACTCCAAGTCTTTAATCACCAAAGTCTTTGGCTCAATTTCCTTTCAATCCAAAATCCAAAACCTGTAGTAAAAAGATAAACACCCAAAAAAACGTAAAATAGAACAAACTAAAAATAATACTAAAAAAAAAACCTAAAAATAAATCTAAAACTCTAAACCTAAAGACAAGTCCGCGTCGGTGGCGCCAAAAATTGATGTAGTTTTTAAAACAGTGGTAAAAGATTCGACACTCAGACTTGTAAAGATTTGATTTTTAAACATAATTTTTAAGACTAAAAATAAAGAAGATTAAAGTAAAATTGATTTCAAATTATGGAAAGAAATGAGACTAAGGATTCCACTATTAGCCAATTTTTCAATTGATTTAGCATTGATAATTATCTTGCAATTCATATATTCAATTTATTAAAAATATTGTCAAAGTTAGATTTTCAAAATAATAGTTGTAAATGAAAAGTATGGGACATCAAAAGCTCTAAACTAAGCATGACCCATCAAAAGAAAACACAACTAATTGATAAAATTTATTTTTAAAATTTTTATTCAAGGCAAATCATAATAAAAGAACTACATAACAAATTCATAAAATAAAAATATACCACTTTATTATTGGAAAATGGCTTTCTTCGTCGCCTCAACAATGGGGTCTAGCTTCTCATGTCAAACACCCTCTCAAAATACATGTTTATAGCAGAAAGTACTTAAAAGAAGAGAAAAACAGAGTAACACAGAAAACAAATACAGATATAAGTGTTGCAGAAACTGTTTTCTGTGTTGTTGAAGAGAGAAAATTACACAGAGAATAAAGTAAGGTTTCTAAATGCAGTAGATTATGAAAGAAAAGGTGACAGAGTAAATGACTGTTTTATGGTGTAGTTTGTTCTTCTTCTTCCTCTTCCACAGTAACTTTTTTTTTTCTTCTGAATTTTTTCAGCTCTCTCCATATGCATTTTTCTTCGATCTCTTTGCTATTTATAGGTTTGGGGAACCCTAAGTAGCCTTCCTTAATCGATAAGGATGCAAAAATCCATCCAAAACCAACTCCAAATACTTGTTAATCTGAAACAGAGAATAACTTCTCTTTCCGGTGTATACTCGGATTTCCCTGCTATTTTTTCCGGGTGAAACACTCATTCTGACGTATGTTAATCCTATCTTGAGTGTTTCTTCTATTTGAGATATCAAAAACAAGTTTTAAATCCCTTTAACTTCGGTTAAGAATCATTCATAATAATTTTCTCGCGTGAGATTTCTTCCTGCCAAATCCGGAACTTGAATTTGAAATGAGGGTTCCCGTAATCCAACTGGTGGGTGCCTTTAACAACTCTTCCGAGTGCCTTTAGTAATTTTTCTGGGTACCTTTAACAACTTTTTGAGCCGATTTTTCCACAAATATTTTTTTCTCAAAAATACCTACAAAGACATAAAAATCCATAATAAGTACAAAATCAAACACTAGTAGAATAGAGAATTGAGCACAATTTAGACACAAAAATGTGTCTATCATTTGGCCACAAGTATATTCGTGCTAAAACCTCAATTTTAACTATACAATTGAACTGCTAACTTCAAACCTCCTTGGTGCTAGCTTCCTAGCCCTAGTATAATTAATATTTACCAAAAGTTGTGCATGTTGGTCTTACTCCTGAGATGTTAGCACACTAGCTTTTTATGTTAAGAGAGTTAGCACATTCTTATTTGCACTAAGTAGCTAGTGTTGGCCTACCTAGTTACTTTCCTCAGAAATATGCCTTTCCTCTCAATATAGGTCCAACATTGAGTCTTCTATGAATTCCAGCAGGTTTCCTTGCTTGAAGAACCCTCTACAATATTTGGCCTCAAAGGCCTCTCACACTTACGATAAGTTGCTTATAAACTAATGCTTAGATATTAAATATGCCATGTTACTTTCAAACAAGTATATGACCACTAAGATTCCCAGACCCGACATTAATCAGTCTGGGTATCAATCAAGTGAGTCGCACAACTTACCTCATTGACTTAACAAAGTTTTTGACTTGACTTGACTTGACTTAATCAAAACCACAGTGGCCTATAACTCCACTATTTCCACGAGATATCAAATACAACCTGCTCGTGGGTGGTGACATAACCACCACGAACAAGAAGGTAACAAGAAGTGGGCGGTTACAGAGCAGTTGAGAGGATGATGAGTAGTGGTCAGACATGTCTCTCCTACTTTTTGGGAACCGCCCCACTACAATCTCCACAATCATCACTTCTCCACCTCTTCCTAACTTCTACGACTTACGAGAATATCAGTATGTCCTCTTTAAACTATAAATAGATGATTCTCATCTATTCAAAATAAGACAGAACGAGACAAACACACAATCAGTCTGAAGAAACCAAAACCTACCGAATTAGCGATTCCTCTACGAAGAATCCATTCTTCTTCACACACTACTATAATTTCTCAACCTTCTTTACTTACCTCCCCTAAAACCTACCCAAATCCTTTCCATCTATGTAATCGAAGCAGGAAGTGAACGGCCATTTCTTGGTTTAGGTCGTCCTTTTCGAGATTGATCTCTCGAACCTACTTGAAAGTACCATTTTGCAGTATATTTGTTTTCACCCTAAAACACAACTAAAAATTAAGCCATGTCATCTTCACATTGATTTAAGAAGTTGGGGTTGGAGAAGCATTTTAGGGAAAACGAATGTCTACCCTATGTGGATTTAGATATTTGTCTTCACATACATTCCATTGGAGAAACTTTAAGTCGATGCCACCCATTCTGCACTGTAGTAGATCTTATAAACCCGCTTACCAAATTTTGGAACCATAATAATCAGGACAAACTAACTCCACATGATATTACTAGGATGATCTTCATCCATGCCTTGAGATGGATCCCCATATATTAGGATTATTTATGGGTGTTCAATTACCCAGAATCGAATGAAAAATCAAGTGATCCGAGTTTGGTTCCAAGTCCTAACATTTGACTCATTAGCAAATTAATTAATTGGTCTAATAACCCTTAGATTTATTTTTATGGGTGTAGAAAACAAGTAAAATAAGATACTTATCTAATATCCAAGAATCTCTAATATACTTTTCTAATATCCTTAAATGGGTTGTACACCCAAAAGATTCTATTTTAATAATATTAATAGTTACAAACTAGATTAAAATACCCCCATCAGCAGATATGCATAGAATCTCTCGTATTTCGTGAATCAAGCTTTATTTTCTTCATGTTTACTATAACATGTAATGTAATCTTTTGTCGTCTTGGAGAAATCTTATTGTATACTACTTTGGTCATTGTTAGGCTGGGAAAGATGGGGAACTGATCCACGATGAAACTACTATTATAACTGGAGCTTTGGATTTAACACAAAAAACTGCTAAAGATTCTATGATGTTAATATCTGAGACATTTTCACTTGATATAGACTCCAAACTTGATGTGTTAGTGCCTAAAACTTATTCAGTATTGAGTTTTTCAAAGTTTTGTATATTTCCTTTTCAGATGCATTTTTTTTATGTTGTTTCTCTTTAGACGTACAATGCGTATGATAATGACCAAGGGGCACAGTCATATACCAGTTTTCTCTGGAAATCCAACAAATATAGTCGGCCTTATTCTGGTACGCACTTAAGATTCTTGATTCATCCAAGAGTTAGTTACTCAATTATGGTGTTCTTCAAACATATGAAGTGTTTCTCTTGTTATAAAAACGGGATTAGTTCTAAAATTCATTAATCATTGTTGTAATCATATCTAACGACATAAATGTTATGTCTGGCAGGGTTCAGGATAATTTTTCTTTATGTGAAATACTTAACGAATTCCAGATGGGTCATAGTCACATGGCAGTCGTCGTAAAATCCATGAAAAAAGATAAAAAAAACCCCTGATAGTACAAAAGAAAGCATATCGGATACAATATCAGGATTGAACATAAAACGAACCCAACAACACCAAAATGGTGCTAAATCATCAATCGTCATTCAGGTTTTTATGTTTTCATTTGGAATTGTTCAATCTGTTACAATAAGACAATGAGGTATTTGTTTCTGTATTCGCAAGAAGAATATCAGATTCAATTATTATGATTAATTGATGATGAAAAACATAGTCCTGTCATACATAACATCAACATCGAACTATGCAAAGAATTGTGTTCACCGTTAAAGAAAAGGGAACGAGTTGGAGAACTAGATGATATTGTTAATTATGCAGATTTTTATTCTCTCTCGACTGACTCTGCAGATGAAGAAGTCATTAGATTCATAACAATGGAAGATGTTAGTGAAGAATTACTGCAGGTAAAAATATTCACAACCGTGTTATTTGAACAGTCCTTTCAAGGAAGAACTCTTGCCAACAGGCAAATAAGGGGAAGAATTTCTAAGAAGTGTGGGGTAATCCCAAATAACAAATTATTCTTTGATGTGTATACTCAAACCTGCTTAGGAACAGATTCCAGAAGACAAGTATATATTATTGGTGAAACAACTTCTTATGAACACAGGATGAAGTCATATAAATGCTAATATGGTGTAGTGTTTCTTAAGACAGGATGGAGTTAGATACATCAAGGAAGAACATATGATGCACCTGGATACATCCAATGTTATTAGTGTTATTTGAACCTTGGTTTAACTTTTGTGAAGTTTTTATTTCCTGCGAGAATCATTGTGAGGTTAGTGTATGATATCAATGCTTGATTGCATTCGATTAAGCCCTTGTGAGATCGTACTCGTATTATTGTAATTGTGCTAGATTGATTAGCATGGTGTTAAAACCCTTGGAAATCAACCACTTGGTGGTGCCCCCATCTTTTGGGGCATATCTGAATAGTAACTTAGACTCCTTCTAATAAGTATGCATAGTGTCCCCCTTTTATAGTCCCCATAATGAAGGGGCTTCCTGCATTGCTAGTAACGTACCCGACCTAACGGGGTATCTTACGGGGGACGGTACCTCTTCCAGAAACGGTGTCAAGGGCCAGTTAATATCACCGAGTGGTCGGTACCTCCTTATTAGAAAGGTATTGTCCAACCTTGATGGTTCAACGGAACTGGGTGGGTTCTTGAGAGTATACATCCCCTCATGATTCTACTTTATCAATAGATGTATTAGATACCTACCACCCAGCATTGCGTAAGTGTAGGCCTCCGGAGCGGTATTTAGGTCCCATTTATCTCGCTCGTTGTTAGATGAAATGGAATGTAAGATGATCATGGGAAGATTATTGTGTAACCGAGGAATAGTATCCATGCGTGATGTAACCAGATTTGTACCTTGGATGGCATTATGCTTGATCGCACTTGTAACTACAGCTTGTGCATTTATGGGAAGTATCATTTGAGGAACTTGATGTTCCAAGGATGTTTCCATATTTTTCTTTTTCCATCTCGCAGAATATAGGAGCATTTTCCAATGCTTTGGTGGATAAGTATGGTTCATCGAAGGTTGGTCCCAACTTTCTCGAATACTCGTATGGTGGTATCTGTCGCAAAACTAGCTCTTCGAGTTGGAATTCTGGGGTTCATACCTTTTTGTTATATTTTCTTCCCAATCTTCGGTGATAGTTTTCCAAAGCTTGGATGGCAACTTCCCTATTTTTTTCCAGGTCATCCAACTTTGACAAGATTAGATCAGATGTGAGATTTTTCTCTTATGCCTCGGACTTTGTAGTCGGGATCATGACCTCATTTGGTATCACTACCTTGGTTCCATAGGTTAGAAGGAATGATGACATACATGTTTCCTCTCTCCTTGTTGTACGATAAGCCCATAGCACATTATGGAGTTGTTTGCACCAACCTTGCTTGTATACATCCAACTTTTTCTTGTGATTGTTAGTATTAGTTTTATTTGTAGCTTCATCTTTTCCATTGCTCTCTAGATAAATGGGTGTTGATTTATTTTTTCGAATCTTGAAAGCGTGAACATGAGATCGATGTTTTCTCCTTGAACTGTTTGCCATTGTCGGATATTATTGATAATGTACGATGCTCTCAAAAATAAATTTGAATACATCTTTGTCTCGGATATGTTGAAGAGCTTTGTCTTCAACCCACATGGTGAAGTAATTTGTAGCCATTATCGGATATTTTCTTTCTTAGGTTCTTGATATAGAGGACCAACAATATTGATTCCCCATTTGGTGAATGGCCAAGGACTGAGGATTGTATGCAAATAAGTGGACGGAGCTTTGTTTTTCTTTGCGAATCGTTGGCACTCTTCACATCGCCAAGCCAGATACTTGGCATCCATGTGCATGTAAGGCCAGAAGTATCCTTGAGATTTTTCCTTTTGTGCCAATTATCTGGTGGCACTGTGGTTTCCTGTATCTCCACAATGTATCGCATCAGGATTGCTAACCCTTCTTTCTGAGAAAGACGTCGTAACAACGGTCCGAGGAACGATTGTCGGTATAGCACACTATCTCTAATTTGGTAATTGATTAATCGACTTTTAACCTTTTGAGCAAGTTTAGGTTCTTGTGGGAGTTCTTTAGTTTGCAAATATTTCATGATTGGTTTTCTCCAATCTTCCTTGGTTTCGGAAATATCATTAGATTCAATTTCCTTTGTTGGTGCTTTATCAACCATTGGTCGGTACAACCGATCAATTCATACTTCTTTGACATTTGAATCGTTGATCATGGATGCGATGAATGCCAAAGCATCCGCGTGCCTATTGTTTTTTTGACAAACATGTCGAATTTGAAGATTGGTATCTGTGATGCATACTGATAAGCTTGCTTCAGATATTTTTGCATGACTGGATCCAGCGTTTGGTACCTTCCGTTTATTTGTCGAACCACTAACTCAGAGTCACTTGTTATTATGGATTTTGATATTTTCATTTCGATAATGATTCGAAGCGCATGGATGACTACCTCATAACCCTGTCTCATTGTTGGTGGATGGACACTCGAGCGAGATACATTGAACTATCATCATTCCTGTAGGAGAAGTAAATACGATGTCGATTTTATTTCCTTCACCATTGGAAGATCCATCCACGTATGCTTCCCATCTTCTCGGATGACATTCCTTCAAAAGGTCATCGGGATCATCTCGTTCCTCTTCCATGCCTGGAATATCTTCTACTTCCTCTTCTTTGGACAATGGGAAATCTGCTAAAAAGTCGGCCATGACCTGAGTTAGCTCTGATGCTCTCATATCATATTTGATTTCAAATTTTTTAATCTGAGCATTCCAATGTGATATTCTTCCTACTCGTATGGCACTTTCCAGGACTGATTGTATTGGACTTTTGGTTAAGACCTTGATCGTATGGGCTTGAAAATAAACTCTTAGCTTTTGTATCGCGTAAACCAGAGCCAATATAAATTGTTCCATCTAGGTGTAATTATTTTCTGCTGGACCCATTGTTTTGTTGATGAAATATCGACCTTTCTTTTCTTTTTATTGCTCATACTAAAACAACAATTATGGTACTCGAATTTGCTGTGAAGTACATATTGAGTTCTTCTCATTGCTCAGGGCTTTGTAAGATTGGAAGTTCTGCTATATAATCCTTTCTACCTTGAAAGGCTTTTTCGCACTCCTCTGTCCATGAGAACCTGTCTTCTTTTCTTAGTGTGCTAAAAAATGCTTTGCATCTGTCCGAGGACCTTGATATGAATCTA
Source organism: Papaver californicum (assembly GCA_023531435.1). Lineage (NCBI taxonomy): Eukaryota > Viridiplantae > Streptophyta > Magnoliopsida > Ranunculales > Papaveraceae > Papaver > Papaver californicum. Next base: position 3,554,640 of record JAJJMC010019063.1, read on the forward strand.
CTCAATGCTACTAGTCTCCCATTTAGCTTTTGTACGTATTTCAATGTTGTCCTGGATGTCATTTCTCGAATGGTATGAACTTTGATCGGATCAACCTCAATTCCTCGCCTGGTGACCATATAACCCAAGAATTTTCATTTTGTCACTCCGAATGCACATTTGGCATTATTGATCTTCATATTGAACTTTCTGAGTTGCATGAAAATTTCCCTTAGATCTTGCATATGACTTTCCTTATTTTTGTTATTCACTAGCATATCATATGCATATACTTCGAGAGTTTTGTGAATCCACTGATCAAACATTTCTTCTACCATCTTCTGGTATGTTTCCCTTGCATTTTAAGCCCAAATAGCATTCGCGTGTAACATTACAGACCTCTTGGTAGGAAAAAGTCTAAGTTTTCCTGATCTTCTTCGGCGAGCATGATTTGATTATACTCTGAATAGCCATCCATGAGTGAGAATAGCTTATTACTCGACATCGAATTTACCAATTGATCTAGGATTAGTAAAGGAAAACTATCCTTCAGACAAGCTTTGTTCAAGTCAGTAAAGTCAATGTAGATCTGAAATTATTTGTTTTTATTTTGCACGATCACCGTATTCGATATCCATTGAGGGTATGTTTCCTTCCTGATTAATACTACTTATTTCATCTTCATTAATTCTTTCTCTACCGCATCGTGATGTGCCAATGCGACTCTCCGAATCCGTTGCGTGAATGGTTTTGCTTTTGGATCGATCTTGAGGTAGTGACAAACGACTTTGGGATCAATTATGGGCATGTCGCTCATTTTCCATACGAAAACATCAACAAACTCCTTCAATAAACTGGTTATTTCTTCTTTCTGGATCTGTTCTAATAATGTTCCAATTTGGATCATTTTAGGTTTAGCTTGTGTTCCAATATCTATTTCTTGAGTAGGTTCTGTTTCGTAAAATGTCGGTTTCAGATCTCCCATTAGAGTCGCGTTCGGTAATTTCTATGCAGCCTTTGGAATATCTGATACACTTTCTTTTTCTCCCATCAAAACTTTCTTTCCTTCTTTCCCAAATTCTCCATGCTTAATGTAGTACTCCTTCCTTTCTTTCTCATAGCTTTCTTCCTTGCTTTGAGTTTTTCTTTCCCTGATAACATGTGCACTTTGCTGGTTCTGCCTTACATAAATCTCAATGCAATCTCGAGCCTCTTTCGAATCTCCAAGAATCTCCAAAATTCCTTCTGGTGATAGAAATCGGATTCGTTGGTGATATGTTGATGCAATCCCTTGATTCCGTATATCTATGGTCTTCCCATAATATCCTGGTAGGGTGATACCACGTCCACCATACAGAAAGTCGTGGTTACATCCAAGCTTCAGACATGGATTTTATAGTGATTTCTCCCTTTGGCTTTGAGACAGAACCATTAAAACCATATGTGTTGTATGTTGAGGGAACAAGATCATCATCGGAAAACTCCATTCTCTTGAATATATCATAGAACAAGATATCCACTGAACTTCCCTCATCGACCAGTGTCTTGGTGACTGACCATTTTTCTATTCTTAGCGTTATCACCAGAGGATCGTTGTGGTTCTTGATATTGAGTGGAGCATCTTTAGATGAAAAAGAGATTGGTTGCATTATCCAGTCTTCCATTGGTGGTTCTATTGCAACATTATACATTTCCCTTTCTTCTTGATCTCGCTTGTGAATACGAGTCATGGGGTCCTTATGAAAATCTTATTCCAGAACATATGAATGTATGATAGTGTTGGTCATACTATTTTTCAGGTATTAGATTTCGGGCTCGATGATGATCTCATGTACTGCAGGTGGTTCACCTGTATATCCAGCTTTGATGGATATATCCACGAACTCATGCACTTTTTCATCATCTATTGCATCCTGAATCACAAGCTGTAAACTTCTACACCTATTCGTGGCATAACCTCAATATTGATGGTATGTGCAATATTGTTGTTGCCCAATATTGCTGGTGATTGCATCCATCTGTTTGATAGATAATTGACCTTGTACCCCCTCTTCACGATCTTATTGAACACCTGGCTCATGGGTGCATTGAGTTTTGTGAAATTCAGGTTCTCGAACCTGGCTCTCTTGATATCCGGAGTCCATCTTTTGTACCCATTGTTCCTTTTTTGGTTATGCAGCTTGTCTGTCCTGTTGATTCTGTTGTTGATAGTATGTATTTGATGTTGGTGCTTCGTAGGGTGCTACTACATCAATGCCTCTGGGTGTTGTGGTGGTTGGGTAACTTTCTTGGATTTCCTCAAGTCCAATGTGATGTTCTTGAAGTATTCGTAGTTTGTTCATTGTAATCGGTGGAGTATCAAACATTGCTATAAAGATTGGATCCGTCTTATTCAGATAGTTCGAGAAGCCAAAAATTTTCATTTCCACTGAGACCTTCCCGATTTCGAGACATAACTTCCTCCATCTAACCACCAAAGACTTTAGTGGTTCCCGAGGTATTCTTTTAAGATCAAAAAGTTTATCGAGTCGGGAACGAGTACAATGGCTATGCATGTAAGCTTCGAGAAAATCTCGAGAAAGTTGAGCCTCCTGATGTGGTTGTAAACAGTAGTATGTAAGGTTTATTCACTCGGACCTGTGAAAATTGACTTTAAATTTAATTTCTAATACTAAAATATCAAATATACAAAAGATGATAATAATATTACGAGAACTGGGACTCAAGATTCCACCCTTTTTCATATTCATGTGATTCATATATATATATATATATATATATATATATATATATATATATGTATATTTTAGACAATTTATAGCTCATAAGATAAAAGTATTGACTCTAATTCTTTGCAAAAAGTAGATTCTTAAAACATTGACTGTAAATCCTATGTATGGACAATCAAAACACCTAAGCTAAGCATGATCCATCAAATTAAATGACAACCAATTAATGAAAATCATAATTTCAATTAAAATTAATGCAAAAAGTCATAAAAGAATAAATTATATCTGCCACAATCATGACTTCCTACATTGTCCCAGTGTTGGGGTTTAGCTCATCTTGCTCAAAACACTCTCAAAGGATTTATTCATAGCTCAAAAAGTGTTTACAAAGGTGAAAATAAGAGAAAATAATAAAAGCAGCGAGTTTGCAACGTTGTATGGATGTTACAGACTCGTGTTACAAATCAAGTGATGCAAACTGAAGATAATCATTGCAGAGATTAAAAGTTTTAGCAACAAATTCTTCAACCTTTTGGCCACGGTTTCTTTAACCTTTTTGTAAAAATTTCTTCATCTTCTTCTTCTCACGAGCATGATTTTTTCTAATTTTTCTTTCTCGACTTCTGGCCTCTGCCATCCCCCCTCGATTGTTCCTATAGGCTTGTATTTATACTACCACTCCAAATAATCGAGTATCTTCACAAAATATTCTTCTTTTAATGATACAAATCTCGAGCACAAAGAAATTCTCTCTCGTTCATTATTTTTCTTACAAGATTTGATTTTATTTCTTCTCTTTGTCTCACTGGTTATCTTCAACAATCTTGAATAGGATTCAGCTAAAATAGAAAGGTAATCCAAGCTTTCTCGACTAAATATTTTTTTCCTCCCTGTTTTGAAACCAAGAATATCTTCTCCCCTTTTATAATCGTAATTAACCCTTATTTAATTTGATATTTTTTTTCCAAAGTATGTTCAAGATCCTACTAACAAGGCAAGAGTATAATCTTGCCTTAACCCCAAATTCACGTTGATTTATCCTTCACAGCCTGTTGTTGCAAGAGAGTTAATTTTCCCGCATAAAATTGATTTTGAAATGGAAGGTGGGTGCCTTGGGACAAAGCCATGGTGCCTTTATCAATTTATCGGGGGTGCCTTTAACACCTTTTCTTGGTGCTTTCAACACTTTTCGAGCCATATTTTCCACAATCATTTATTCCACAAAGATACCTAAAAACATAAAAAATAGTATTATTAATACAATAATTAAGAAACAATAAGATAAATATGAGAACAATTAAGACATAAAAAATGTTTCTATTAAATACCCCCAAACTTATATTTTGCTGGTCCTCGAGCAAATCTACTCTAGAAAAAAAAATCCTAACTCACTGTCGCAGGCATCGCGATTGCGCTTAGCATGTGCAACAAGCCTTTAAACCCCTAGGTGTCCCTAGTGGACGAGTTTTCTCGTGAGGGTTTACAAGAGATATACTTACAAAACCTTTTACTCCAAAGCATAGCTACTTGTGAACGATTGAGGTTAGATACTAAACATGCTATTTAGTTGGCTACTAAATTCTTCGGCTATGAGAATCATTACCCTATATGAATCCAATTGATGTACACGAGTTTGCACTCAAGCGTACTAAAATTCATATAAAAAAAACAAAGCTTTATTCAGAAAGTCGTACAATGTGATTTTAATATAGTGGTAAAAA
>JAJJMC010019063.1:3559078-3577219 GCA_023531435.1 Papaver californicum
AATTCTTCAACCTTTTGGCCACGGTTTCTTTAACCTTTTTGTAAAAAATTTCTTCATCTTCTTTTTCTCACGAGCATGATTTTTTCTAATTTTTCTTTCTCGACTTCTGACCTCTGCCATCCCCCCTCGATTGTTCTTATAGGCTTGTATTTATACTACCACTCCAAATAATCGAGTATCTTCAAAAAATAATCTTATTTTAATGATACAAATCTCGGGCAGAAATAAATTCTTCATTATCTAGGTCATTAATCCTGATGGTACTACATATTTCCTCAAAATCCCAAACATGGAAATAGGGGTTTTCATTTTCATTTCCTAAGAAGATTGGGAGCATCTGTATGGTCCCAGGTTTTAACTAACTTGATACATGATGGACGAGAATTCCTAGTCGGGTTCAATACAGCTTTTAAAGTTGTCATTGTTGGCGCTATCAAAGGACTAGGAGTAACTTCTTCACACAGTGTCAAGTTCTCAAAATTGAAATTTTCAAAAACATGGCCCTCAAAAAAAAAATCTCCAAGGTCCTCGTTTCCAGGGACATAACTACTAGGTTTGTCACTAATCAAATAACCTAGAGTGTCTCTTTTCCAAGCTCGCTCAGTGATGATTTTGAGCGGTCTTGGCATACACTAAAAAAATAAATCCTAATTGGAAGGGAATTCTAAGCAATCACAAGCAAGGCTGACTCAACCAAATCAAACCTGTTGAATCTAGCAAACAAAAAGCATAATGGCTCCACTTATATTGTTTCTAGACCAGCTTCTATTCTTTTAAAAGGAAACTAGTACAGTTTTAACAAACCTCTTAGAATGATCCAAAATAGATTAAGTCGAATAGAAACAGGATAATCTCTAAGGAGCTTTGATAACCATGTCTCTTTGGAAACGTTTCCTTGGGATACAAGGCGGCTCAAATCTACTTAAAATAATCTTCCTGAACTTTGAGTTAGGCTAACAGAGTAACCAATTCAGTCCTTTTGAATGACTTTCTAATAAGCTCGTTACCTTATCGGTCTCTTTCTAGTCAAGTTTTAAGGCTCAGTTTCGCGTTTGATAACGTGTTCCTAAAGCGGGCAAGAAGGAAATGGTGATGAAATCCGAGTCCTTATCTTGTATGGCCAGTTCTTGCCCTTTACTAGAAAAGTAAATTCGTATTCAGGTCCTCAGCATATATGCACATGAAGGAGTCCAGAAAACCCACTGACTTGGGATTCGTGGATGGTTAGAGTCTTACCTCCCGTTCCAGACGGGCGATATACCGTTGAAGTCGACTCAGGCCACCAACTCCTATGTCAGTGTACGAACCTGAGGGGCTGAGACAATATCGTAATTGTCGTCCTTCCATGTTGCAGTTTATATTTAATTACCCTTCCGTAGGGTTTTAAAAAAATAATCAATCAATATAATCTTTGGCTCCAAGTCTTTAATCAATCAATATAATCTTTGGCTCCAATTTTTTTTTTGATCCAAAACTTGTAATACAAAGAAGAATACACAAAAACATAAAATAAAACAAATAAAAATAAAAAACTAATTAAACTAACTAACCTAAAAAAACTAAAAACAAATCTAAAAACATGTCCCCGGCAGCGGCGCCAAAAACTTGATCGTTTTAGAAAAGTGGTAAAAATGTTCGTTCACTGAGACTTGTGAAGATTCGTTCAAGGCCTAATTTTTATTTAAACTAGAAAATAAGTAAAAGATTTTAATAATATTGGAAGGCACTGGAACTCAGGATTCCACCAAAATTACTTCTGAATGATTTCCACAATGATTCTTTAACAATTATAGCTCTTTTATTGACTTTGTTTCTTTGCCAAAAGTAGATTTCTAAAACATTAGCTGTAAATCACAAGCATGTCGCATCAGAAGCTCTTAATTCCCAGCATACACCATCAAACAAAATCATAACTAATTAAGAAAAATCATAAATCAATTACTAATCAATGCAAAAGTCATTAAGAATCAAAAATAGTTACCATTCATTCATGAAATATGACTTCCTCCATTGTCCCAGTAGTTGGGTTTAGCTCATCATGCTCAAAACACTCTCAAAAGATTGGTACATGGCTCAAATGTTCTTGAGAAGAAGAAAAGAAACAAAAAATAATAAAACAGGAAATCTGCAACGTTTTCTGGGCGTTACAGATTAACTGTTGCAATGAAGCCTGAAGATAAATGTTGCAAAGCAAAGATAAACGTTATTGATGGGCTGAAGAAACTGTTGCAGCTGAAGATAAACGTTGCAAAGCTAAAGATATCTGTTGCAGATGGGTTGAAGAAATCGTCGTCGTATCCTTGTTCTTCACTAGTAGCAGAACTTTCTTTTTTTCTCCTGTTTTTTTTTCGAGAATCACCTGCTAATTTTTCTTCCTCCTCTTTGCTATTTATAGGTTTAGTAAACCCCAACAACTCCTCCTTAATCGATAAGGACCCAAAAACCAATCCAAAACAAACTCATATTCATGTAAATCCGGCTCAGGGAAGGAAACTCTTTTCCGACAAAAACATAGATTTTTCAGCTTGTTTCACGGCTTTAAACTCTTGTAATTTACGTGTTTCATCCTCTAAGGATTGTTGCTTCATGTTGATAAGGTTTAAACTCTTTAAAATCCCCTAAAAATCGATTTTTAAAATCAAAGCAATTCTCACGTAAAGAAAATATTTTCCCGCCTTTTTTTGAATTTTTGAAACTGAAAGAGGAAGCCCCCTATCCAGAAGTGGGGTTCCTTTATCAACCATCTTGGGTGCCTTTAGTAATTTTTCCTGGTTCTTTTATCACTTTTTTAGCCGATTTTTCCATAAATGTTTATTTCCCAAAAATACCTACAAACACATAAAATCACACAATAAGTATAAAATCGAACATTATTAATACAGAGAATTAGGAAAAAATTAGACATAAAAATGTATCTATCACTTTAATTCCTAATTTTTAGAATTAATTAAGAGACATTATGATACACTTTTATGTATCTCAAAGTATGGCATAATTGTAATATTTTCAATCTTCATGACCTTATAGTAAGTTCAATTATTAGTTTTTATATCTGATTTTAATTTGAATTAAAATTTCATTTCCCCAACACTAAAATTTCCCCCAAAAAGTTCCCTCTTTTTTCAATCATTTAATCACTCACACTAATTTTCCACCCAAATTTTCCTCCCAATCTTTATCTCTCAACATTGAGTTTGAATTGAGTTTCAATTTTTTCCCCATTTATTTCAGGTGTTTTTCAGACACAACTTGCCTAAAATTTCATACATTTCTCAAATATATGTTTCTAGTTAGACTTTGGTTTATTTCATCTCCCTTTTCAAGTCGCGCCTCTCTTTCCTCAGAAAAAACCCCTCTCCAAAAAAATCCATCTCTCAGAAATCTTATGAATCGATATAAACCCTAACTATGTTTCTTGTTTTTAGTTTTCATTCTTGATTTGAGCTTGTTCTGTTGTGAATAAAAATATTTGTATGGTATGTATTTTCTATAGATTTTGTAATTGGTGTGTTTGTTTAGTTGATTTTACAAACAAAGGTGCTCTACAACTTTTCCTTATGAAGAATTATAGGGTTATGAAGAAATGGTTTGTTTGATTTTGATAGGGTTTTTTTTTGTTTTTTATTGTAGGCATTTGGTTCTTCCTTCGGAAGTAGCGAAACTTCTTCCCATGAATCGATTACTTGCTAAGGTGTTTGCATGATTCTCAAAATATGGTTGTGATTGGTGTTGTGTGGTTGTATATTACAGTTTCTGATTTATACTACTTGTTTGAGCTAATTTATCATTTTTTCTGATGGATAATGTATATACTATATAGACTTGTATTGTAACAAAGATGTGTAAAGGTTTAGCAAAGACAAACAAAGGGAATTTCGATTAGTATTTAGTGGTTGTTAAATTCAGTCTGTTTTATGGTAGGTGTTTGTACTGATCGAAAACTTACTGACCTGTATACTGAAAGCTTTGAACTGGGATGTGAATCAACATAATTTAATATCACCACACCAGACTGTCTTTTCTTTTGTTGTTCCTTCTATTGTCGGTTGATACATGCAAATGACTAAATTTAGTTATGTTAACTTCATATATGACTTGTGATGTTTATTTAGTTTATGACGGATGGTGTATCTGAATTTTCTTACTTATTTTCGTTGATTTGTTTCATTTGCAGATTGCACCAAGCTCAAGTAGAGCCAACATAGCTTCACAATCTACAAGCATCAATAACAATTATGGAGGTTAGGATTGTTTTCTAATTTCATATTTGCTTGAATATATTTCAGGTGAAAAATCAATGTGTTTCTTTGAGTATATTAGAATTATTATGTCTTTTTGAGTTTTTGTATTCTTATTGAAAATTTGAATTGTATATGCTCAATGCCAAATTGTGGTTAAATTTATAGGAAGTTGGGTGTTTTTTGTTATAATTTTAGTTCGAGTATCTTACATTTTGATTGATTGATATTGGGTTTATATTTGACTGATTGAGTTGATTTCATATTTGATTTATTGATTATGATAGTTAAAATTGATTCATATGTGATGTTTCAATTGATTGAATTGTGGTTTCATATGTGATTGATAATATAATCGTTAGATACCTGTATTCAGGTACAGAAAATCAAATGTGCATGTGAAGGAAATTTTGATTTTAGGAAATCCTAATTGAAAAAATCATGATTTTCTTATTAAATATAATTTATATTTGAGACGGATATAAGTATATCAAAATAATATCAATACGTGGATAAAATATTGAGACGGATAAATAAGTGTTGCAGATAAAGTAAGCGACATATAATAAGTGACGCTGAATTAATTTATATGTCGCTTCAATTAGCTAAAAAATAATTTTGGTTCACTTACAAAACGTCGCTAATTAATTAAAGTGATGTTTAATAAGCGTCGCGTAAATTAATTAAGTGACGTTTCAAAATATTGCTTAAAACGTCTCAAAGATTCCAAATGCACGATTTGAGACACTTATACGTGTCTCTTAAATTCATAACGACGGATATAAATGTCTCAAAATCATTGATTAGGTGTAGTGGTTATTTAGATTAGCAAAACTATAATAAATACTAAAAAGGGGGGTTTTGAGATTTAATTAACTAAAAAGACAAAAATAATAAGAAGAGAGAGATTATATCAATTTGGGAGTCCTTCACCATTACCAAACGTTAACTCGAGTAGTATACTTATCTATCTTTCGTTAGAAACATTCATCCCCAACCGTAGAATAGCAGTTGGATCAGTGTTATCCCCAAAACTCCTTTTATCACCGGATACAGAATCTCTCGACTAGCAGATTCTATTCGTCTGAACCACCAAGTAGTAGATCACTTAAGGTGTAATCCAATAGAACATTTTATGTTTTGTGAATTTAGGTTGATCCCAGTAGTGAAACTCTTAGATCAAGGTCCACTTGTTGGTGTTGTGGTCACTCGTAATTGCTCCACAGAATCCCTCTGCAAGGTCTCGCGATTTCTACTTGTGTACGAATCGATGAACGATTACTTATCTCATAACTCAATACTAATATTAGAATGATCAATATAATAATTTGATTGCGCACCCAAACAATATAGAAATCAATCATAAACCCTAGATGTAGTGAAAACAAATAATAATGATTAAAACTCCAAATAATCTTGTGTTATTAATAAACTTCACGCTTAGAACATTGAATTCATCCTTAATCAACAAAAGGTTTAGCTACTCATATTATAAAGAAGAATGGTTTCCCCTAAAAAGGTAAACCCTAGGTTTAAAATGTGAATTATAGTATGAGAGGTTGGCTAGATGTCTTGTTTGAGTCTTAGATGTCTTCTTTTATAGCCTTTAATGCTTGGCCCTCAAGTTTCCTCTTTCTAGTGTTTAGAATCCTTTCAAGACCGTGTTTCCTTGAGTTAGAAGTCAATTTTGCGTCCAAATAAGTCCCAGGTTCGGCTAACTTTGTTGGTACACTTACTAGCGAACATTCTCATGTAATCTCTTCGAAAATATTGATTTTTATGCTTCAGGTTCGGCTGATTCGAGTATGGACTATTCCATCCGAACCTGACAAGTTATTTTTTCTCCAGGTGAGCGTCAGGTTTAGCTACTATTTGGTGATGCATTACCAGCCGAACTTCTCTTTGTAGACTCAATTCTTTTAAAACTCGTTTTTTCCATAACTTCTTTGTATGATGTCAGAATAACCTCATTCTTTTTGCATTGGCTTTGTATTTCCACTATCTATAAGATGATGATAAGAAATAATGAATTTGAATAAGTATAATTTTTTCTTAGATCCTTCTCCATTTGTAGTACTTCACTTCCTTGCTCATTCTAGCACTTTGTAGCCCCTTTTTGATGATTCACCTAACAAAAGACATAAACTAGAAAAAAAACGTAATAAAAGGTAATATGCAATAATTATAAAAAATATTAATATGAAATTGACACTAGAATCATATGAATTATGCACTTATCAGTGACCTCATCCTCGGGGGTTGAGGTGTTCATCCGACTGCTTGCTCCTTGTGTCACTATAGTTCTTTTGAAGGGTACGATTTTTTTGGTAACGTGTGATAGGTGCATTATCTGCACTATTTGGATACTCTAATTCATTTATTTCTTGTTAGTTTTCATATCATTATGCTTTGATTTTGTTTGTTTATGAGTTTCTTAGGAGTTCTGACGTGTATTCAACCAAACAAGAGGTTAAAGGATGGAAACACAACTTTGGAGGCGAATTCCAGGAAGATTTACAGTTAGGTCTACTCTCAAACCCCAACCGTAAAATTAATTGAAGAAACATTAAAATTTGATCGTTGCCATCTTATAGAGAATTGAAAGACGAAACAACCCAAAAAGAATAAGGTCAATCGGACATCGGACGAGGGAGTAATGATCAAAATAGTGAAGTACAAAAAAGTATCCAGGAGGAATTACGGTTGGGTTTATTGGCTCGAACCCAACCGTAAACCTGGGGTGGAGCGAATTTTTGTGTCAGAGTTACGGTTGGGTTGATTGGCTCGAACCGAACTGTAAATCTGGGGGCTTTTGGGTGATATTTTTGTGCCAGAGTTACGGTTGGGTTTATTGGCTCGAACCCAACCGTAAATGGGGAGTTTTGGCACGTGTGTGGGCTTCTAAAACATGGAAAACATGGTCCCAGAAGGATTAAAAACCTAGATTTCGTGGATACTATATAAGGATACATCCAAGAATTAAGAAGGACACTGGAAAAACACAAGGAGAACAAGAATCTAGGGCTTAGAGTTGCAATTGATCATCACGATACTGAGGGTTTGCTTTACTTGTTTTCTTGATTATTTTCCATGGATTTTGAGAAATCCATGATGAACTAAAATTTTCTTATTGGTTAGAAATGTAGTCCTAAGTTGTAAAACATGTTTATTAATTGAAGTATTCATTCTCATATGTTCATAATCTCTTCAATATCGCTTATGTTCTACCGTTTATAACGCCTTGTATGATGGATTGCTTGTTTGTTTAAGTTTCAAATTAGATGCGTATGCATTGACATCTATAGCTAAACTAGGGTTTGAGATCAGGAATTGTCGAAAGACCCTTGTTACAAGTAGTATAACATAGTTGTTAACGACGGGATGTTGCCATGCAGTTATGTGTAGAAGCGTGACCTAGGTTAAATCCGAGTGGCTCTTGCGCCGGATTGCTTAGAATAACCTCAACTCACAAATACCATTGATTTCATTGGGTTAAACTTGAATGGCTCTTGCGCCAAGTTATTCGGTGAAAAGGATTCAAAGAGTGGCTCTTGCTCCTATGATGATAATAGGAGTTTTGTCGGAGTAAGCCTGCGATAGGATGCTTTAGGGTTATTGATATTAAGAGTGCATGAATGTTGAGTATGATTTGGTTGATAACATCTTGGAAGATGGAAGATGAACTCTCCAACCAATGTTCTTTATCTCTGATATTCGTTTTAATCTTTTTGTTTTAGTATAATTTAGTTATAGTCACAACAAACCCCCTCCCCCTGTTTACATAAAGTAATCAAAAGTAATTAACAATCACCTGCCTCTATATGGGAACGAACTTGTTCTTATTACTATACTCTAATCTATATTAGTGAAGTAAGAACTTGAATTATTTTTGCTTGGCTGACAACCGACCAACGTGTGATCCTTGCTGGTATTCATGATTGGATATTTTTCCTACAAAATCGAGAATAACCTAATGGGTAGACCCTACAAGATGGTTAATGAGATTCCTGATTGTTATCAGTATCACCACTGTCTTATATGTGTACAGATCTGTCTTTCACTTTTCAGAAAGAAAACCTTTCACAAACAAAAAACTCTCTTTTCTAGAAAAGTCAAATCTAGGTTGTTGATAATAATATTTTTAAAAGATTTTTTAAGCTCTTTGATCCCTTGTGATGAAGATCTTTGTAATGGAGAAATAAATGCTTGAGAAAATGAAGAAAGATTTCTTACTGCTAATGATGAGTATTAAATATTTTGTCATAAATACGATTATATTCTTCTTAATCCAAGAAGAGCTTTTTTAGCTTCTTAACGAGAAAAGATAAATCCTCTGAAATCTTTTTTTTTGAACTGGATTTTCGATCTAAAACTCTCTTAAAACTTAACTTCTTAAGAACTTTTAGATCTACTTATATGAAGTGAAAAATCCTTAAGATGAATAATTAAAATTTTTAGAAACTTTAAGATGAACAATTGAAAACTCTAGATTAAGCAACTATAACCTTTGACTGAAGTTCGGGTGAGACGAATTTCTTTAATCAGTCCCTGTTTCTAGCGCCAAACTGTAATAGAACAAATTCCTACTACTCCAAGTATGCAGATCCAACTATTAAAATATGAAGCAATATAACTATTAATGTAAATAAAGCATATAAGTAAAGTGCAAGTGTAAATGACACACTAGGTTTTTACGTGGTTGGTTGTTAATGAAACTTACATTCACAGGATTGTAATATTGGTTATGATGAATACAAAATGGTATTTGATTAAAAGTATGCACTTGTTTATCTCTCAGATGATCTTGCAAATATGGTTATCTCTTATCTGACAATAAATATCTCTCTTGATTCTTAGTGGGTCTTTTCTCTCTCTGATTCAGCATTCCTTTGATGTGAACAAATGACCTCTTTTTATAGCCCAAACCTGATATCGGATGGTTCAGATATCGAGTAACTTTTTATCTTCAATCTCGGATATGAGCACGAGTATTTTTCCCAACCAACCCGATCTATCATATCCTTCCTTAACACGTTACCTATCCTCTTGGTCTTCCACTAGTTTAGCTAGTCTGACTTCGCATAATACCCTCAACGCTCTCTTTTATCTTGATCATTCTTTATCATCTCTCTTTATACGTGTTTACATATGTTTATTTTGGTAGATATCTCGATTGTAGTAAGCATGTGAGTGATATGATCTCATGCTTATCCACATTCATCTTAATATATTGCTTATTCCTCGGATGTTCTCCACATGTACTACAGATATTCTCCCCTCATAGTTATTGTGAAATTGATTATGTTTTTGTGTGATTTCTTGATTTTGAGCATGTTATTGTGAATTAGTTTGTGGAGTGTGATTGCAGGTTATAGCTGATAAAGGATTTGAGTCACTGTCTATAAATTTTGGAGTTTGGGTGGTTGCAGTTCTCCTGCTCGTTTCCAGAAATTTTCTTATTAAGTTTTTCAGATCTCTTCTTCTGTTCTCTGCCATGTGTTATGTTCTATTGGTATTATAGAAATTAGAATTCCCTTGCAGGATTTTAATTATAGCTTTATTGTATACTGAGTTTGGAATACTGTGAAGAACTTCATTGTTCATCTTCTCAGTACCAAAGTTCCTACAATTCTAGGTAAATATGAGAATTCAAGTTATTATCTGCTTTTTCATGTAGACCTTTAAGGAGAGCCAATTTCAAAATATTGTTGAACTATCTAATATGACTGAGTTGCGTTACTTTAGTATTTCTAGCTCCCTGGTTCACTTGTGACAACCAGATACAATAGATGAAGCCTAAAGGAGTTCATTGCTTAGGTTTTGACTGTTGAGTGTTTAAACTGTGTGGTTGTATATACTGAGGGTTCACTAACTAGATTCGGGGTGAGACATGGAGTTCCTAAACCTGCGAGAGAGAAACTTTCTTGTGCCCAAAACTTTGTTCAACTAATTTTGCTTGTTCAAGCTCAAATGTTAATTGGAACTTGGATACAATTGGTATCTACAGGTTCTGTCAATTGTTGCGTCATTTGTGTGCCTTAGAGGTTAGAAAGTTCATATTCATTGTAAGGTTTTGAAGATATCAAATTAAGCATAGTAGTTCATCTTATGTTCGAATGTGGGAGTTACAATCCTTCTGTTTCTGTTATTAACTATTAATGATCTAGAATTTGATGTTGTTGTACGGGTAAGAAGAGATCCTGAAGGACCCTAGTTATGCTGGCCAATTTGTTTTAATTGACAAATCCTCATATTGGAATACAAGAATTAACCTTGGTAGGTGCAACTTTTATGTTACTTGATAAATTGTGGAAACCTAAATAAGGAGTATTAGCTGTTGTTGTTGAACTTGATTTGTCTGCTGATGGTGATGTTAAAAGAAGCTGGAAATGTTTGAATGAAAGGTTAGTCTTAACCCCTTCTTGTCGCAACATCAGTGCTCATGCGGCTGACGTAAGTGTCCCTACCAGCAAACGGCATACTCTTTACTGTATTAAATGATGTGGTTCCTAATGCGATGTTAATGACTCGAATTGCTTCCTTTGCTTCACTTATTTCATATGGGCATCCTCTTCTTAAATCGGGAAAGAACTTGTTAAAATGCTTACGATTGGAGATATCATGTGAAAATATATATTGTCTTAACATTTGTATATATTCTGAGTACTGTTAGAGAAGACCTTTCTTGATAGCCAAGGAAGGCTCTAACTTGTTTTTCATCTCGCTTCTCTGATGAAAATAATAACAAACATTTTTTCTTGTAAAAATTATACTTAGTCATTTTTTGGTAAAAGTTGGTAGTAACCAAACATGAGTGCGGGACTAAAACATAAAATTCTTTCTAACCTTTGTCCACTAGGAAAGGAAAGGAGCTACATCATTAAAAAAATCTAGGAACAAATAAAAATTTGCTGGAGGAAGATTTAAAGAGAGAAATATCTTTTAAATGAACCATATGTGTGATGATCATTGTTTTATATAGATTTTAGTATTCTCCCAGCAAACTAGTATCTCGTTAAAATTTTTGTAAAAATATAAGATATTATAGATGTTTACACAAATAAGAATCTTCAAATTAGTATCTTTTCAAAATATAAATTTACCCACAATTTAAAAAAATTAATCCAGTTAACAAATTTGATTGTGAAAAAAACCACAACTGCTTACCTACTTACTGAATTTGCCATTTTCCTAAATTTAATAAAATAAAAATAAAAATTTGTTAACATTATCTAGGTATTTTTAGGGTTATTTATTTTGGGGAAAGATATTTTGACCGAGTTTTTTTTGCAAGGTTTGAATAAAATTGGAATAAATTTGCTAAAATCTAGGTAAATCATATCTTGTTTACCAAAATAAATTGTTTGAATAAAAACAAATCCATTTTTTATTTTTTTATAGCATAAACAGATTAATTGGGAATATGTCCCGGATTTGAATTATCAGTTGGGGATCTATCCCATAACGGAAAATATTAAGGAATTTGTCCAGGAGAAAAAAAAAAGTTAAATGGTTAATATCCGCATGTGTGGGTTTACACGTGTTCCTAATTTTACACTTCTACCCTTAGCTAGATCCTACAGTTCGATTAGAAGTATGGAGACACGTGTTAGATCATACAATCAGATAACATTATGGAGACACGTGTTAAGATAAAACACGTTTCTATAGCACGTGTTTATGTTTTATCTTCTCTGTAAAGAAGGCAGATCGAGAGAAACAAAAAAAACATAGAAAGAAGCCGAGAGACAGAGAAGAAATGAGAGAAAGAGATTGTTTATGCATGTGTTGTTGGAGATGATTAAGTGAAGGGAAATCATGAAATCAAGCTTGTTTATGTGTTATTAGTGTATTACTAAAGCAAGAAGAACTCGATTTTCAGCCACGTTTTAGTTCTTATCATTATCAAAGTTCCTCAAATCAAGATCATGGTGACTGAATACATGTTAATTCATCAAACCTATTTTCTTTTTTTGTGTATCTCACATCTATTGTGTTCAATTTTTGTTTAATAACAACTATAAATTTAGGTTTTATGTGAAATTGATTTTAGGGTTTTCTGATTTGGGGATTTTGTTTGAAACATAATTTGTTGATGAAATGACTTGTATTATTGTTGGGGTGATGTTTATTTGGGGGTAATCTCCTTTTTAGACTTCCTTAACTCTGAAATTAGGTTTTCTCTATTGTTCTCAAATAATTAAATTCAACTATTTTAGGGTTTATAATTTTAAGGTTACTACAAAGTTGTGTTTTACTCAGTTTCTGAAGTTATATATATGATTGTTGAATCTTATAGAGATTGGATGTCATCTTTCAGGAAAGTGATTGAAAGAAATTTTAGGATTACTTGTTTAAATCAGATTGCTGGTATTGAGGCTCAAAAAGTATTTTATGTTTTTGAAATATTTTGGCAAATATTTTATGATAAGACTTTTGAGACTGTCATTATTTCCTTCAATGCACAAATCCAAGGGTTTAACAATGGTTGTAGATCAACAATAGGATTAGATGCAGCCCACCTAAAGGGAAAGTATGGTGGTATGATGATGTCTCCAACTGCCTTAAATGCTTAGAATAGTCTATTCCCTTTAACCATAATGATTTGCAGAAATGAAGATTATCCAAATTGGTACAAGTTTCTCAAATATTTGAAGCCAAAAATTGCGCACAAGAGGGGTTTGACCTTTATATCAAATAGACATAGGGGTCTTAAAGAATCTGTTGAGGAGTTGTTCCCTGAGGCCAATCACAGATTCTGTTTCAGGTAACTTTTCTTTTTTTACAATATCGAAGAACAATTTTCATACTATGAAACTATTAATAATTTCCATGGTTGATTTCATGCATTTTTATAAGAACCTTAAAAACAAATTTAAAGGTCCTAAGTTGATGAATATAGCGTGGAATGCGGCTAAAGCCTACAAAAGTATCATTGGAAGGTTAGGAAGTTGTTATTCTTCGTTGGTGTTAAACAGTTGGAATGACATCAACATATGAATTAGTTTTTCTTTACTAACATTTGTGTGACTTTTAAATGGCATTAATACTTATACTAAATATGTGAATTGCTAAATGACAGCAACATATGGATGCACTAAAGAAGGTTGATGAAGCTGCATGAGAGTATCTAATGAATGAAGAACCATCATGTTGGGCAAGATCTCACTTCCCACATGATTGTGCTTTTGAGCACCTCAACAAGAACTTTTCTGAGTCTTTTAATGATATGTGTAGAAAGATTAGGGATAAGCCAGTATGTAAGTTGCTCACCATGTACACCCAGATGGTTATGGGATTATTTTCCAAAAGAAGTGCAATAGCTACCAATTGGAATAGTGGTGAACTAGTACCTGCTGCAGTTAAACTAATTGAGAAAATGACTGAAAAATATAGGTCAATTTAGAACTGGTCCATCAAAAGTTTTGAAACTGTGTGAGGTTCAGCTACTATGAAAGTATTTATAGTTGACATAGTTGAAAAGACTTGCAGTTGTGTCCAATGGCAGCTCAGGGACTTCCCGTGTCAGCATGTCGTGTGTGTGCTGGTCACCATCAGACCAGATTGGCCTAAGTAAGCAATTTGTTTTTGTTTGTTTTTTTTGTAGTTGTGTTTTTTGTTGAATGTCATAAATTTGGCTTAATTGTTTGTTTGTGGGTTGTTGCAGGTACTGTAGTAAGTATTATACGGTGGATTTTTATAAGACCACCGACCACCTACTCTTGGGAAATTACACCAATAGGGAACATGGATGAGTGGCCTGGGGTCTGTTTTT
Source organism: Papaver californicum (assembly GCA_023531435.1). NCBI lineage: Eukaryota > Viridiplantae > Streptophyta > Magnoliopsida > Ranunculales > Papaveraceae > Papaver > Papaver californicum. The sequence goes on from JAJJMC010019063.1 coordinate 3,573,092, forward strand.
ATTGCTTTAAGAATCTTTTCATTTAATATTGTTATCTTTTTGTCCTTTTCAAAAAAAAAAATTACGTTTACTTAAGATTTCTTGTTATAGATCTATAGATAAATGAATACCAACCCTAGTTGTCTTATACACTTTCAAACTATCTTTGTTTCTCTTCTACAGTTTGAAGGGATAAAGATTACTCAACCACCACTGCTTAGAGAACCAGGTAGACCTTGTGTCAACAGAAAAAGGTCTTGGTCAGTTATGAACCCGGAGAAGAAAGCAAAAGCTAGAAGTGCGGCACATGTGGTGGTATTAATCACAACAACAGAACATGTAAGGGTGCAGAAGTTGGATCCAATCCCAAGAAGAAGAAAGCCAGAGTAGAGTGTGAGGTGAATGGAAATTCTTTTGCTACCACAACTTCAACTCCAAAGAAGAAGAACAAAGGCACCAGGATCCGGAGGAGTAGAGGCAGTGCATCTGCAACTTCATCATCTACAGCTCCTAAAAAGACCAAGATTGCTACTTCTTCATCCACAACTACTAAGCCAAAAGGGAAACATGCCAAAACTAACACAACTGGAGCTGGTATGACTATGTCCATTAGTAATATCAACAAAGGAAGTGGCCCTGTCAAGCAGATTATTAACAATTACAACTATGATGCAAGCTAAAAAAGACAGAGGAAGCTAAAGTTCATTTTGATGTGTGATTTTTATGTTTTTCGAATTATGAAACTCTAGTCTGGTTGCGTTTGTTTAATTTTCTTTGTTCAAATTCAGACAATACTAGTACTTAGTTTGTTTTCAAAATATGCACACAAATCACAACAGGTGCAAGAAGAAAGATAGATTAGTATAACAGTCACATATTTTTTTGTAATTTTTTCAAAACTAAAGGGTAATAAGGTCATTTTGATAATATTAGGGTTTCATACACTTGTTTTAATTCGAAAATTGTTTGTCCGTCTGATCTAGGATGACAGGTGTCGCTAATCTACGCATGGGGACCTGTAGAAATCTAATTTAAGTGACAGGGGTATTATTGTCCGTCAATGGCACGTGTAGCCTCACACATGTGCGTTGTTGACCATTTAACAGATGAAATGGATGGCTAGGACATATTCCTTAATAATTACCGTTTCGGGACAGATCCCCAACTGATAATTCAAATCCGGAAAATATTTCTAATTTTCCCTATATTTATTTAAACCTTCATTGTTTTTCCACTTGGATTATAATTTATTTATTTATTGTTTTTATGGTGTCATTCAACTCTTTTTATGGTTGTTCTCCATCAATAATCAATCTTGTATCTTCTTTTTTGATTGATAAGAGGATTTGAGTTACAAAAACAATCAAATCATTATGGGAAAAAAAATCTGCCTTATTTTAGTTCCCATTTGGAAGGTTTTGTGCCAAAGACCAACGTCCAAAGAAAAGAAGGAAACTTAACAAACAAAGCTTGAACTTCAAATGTGAACTGATGAAGCAAACCAAAAAGAAAAATTACAGAAAAAAGAAATCAGTGAAGAAAACCTAAAACAAAAACAGATGGAGAGGTGTTTAAAAAAATACTTCTTTCCATTTCGGAAGAAAAATGTGAATATGATTCTGTGAATTATAGGTAGTATTTATAGTTGATATTTATCACATTATTTGGATATTTCCAAAATAATAGGAAATGTTTGACCGACTTACCTTTAAAAACGGTAGAAATGAGAAAAATAACCCCATAAAAACGTCATAATTAGATCGACTAAATAATTAATAGAAAATGGGAAATGGGTCGGAGGCTAAAATTGAAAAACTAAATACTGCAAAGATAAAATATATTCCTATATCTTATCTAAATTATAATATAAACATCTATTTTAAAAATTATTTAAGAATTTTTATGTGTAAACTCTATTTTGTAAAATGTCTAGTGGGTAAACGTCTAATTTTTATTTGAACTCTTGGTATAAGAGGAAATGGATGCGGAAGAAGTGGACCAAGATACTATAATGATAGTAGGATGACATTAGGACTTGAACGTTATCACTCATGTCTTCTGTTTTATTAATAAAAAAATAAAATAAGATACAAGTGTACTTTAATGGACCCCGTCAGCAAACCCACTGGCAGCTTCTTCTTCTTTTTTATGATTTTTTTTTTTGGATCGCTGTCCATTGACATTGTAGTTGCATAATTGTTATGCGCCCAGTTGTCTCACACAGCCTATATCCATAAATGAGTTGTAATTTGGAAGTTCCTTTTTATGTAACCAATATTTCTGGAGAAAGGGAGTGATGGTGAGTTCAGTAACTGCTGATGAGATGAATCCGTCAGGAGCAAAGGGGAAGTTGGTAACAGTGTTGAGCATCGATGGTGGTGGTGTTAAAGGGATAATCCCTGGAGTTATCCTTGCTTTCATTGAGGCTGAATTGCAGGTAATGCATATACGTATATATATATATATATATCATGATTGACTTTAGTTATTACTATTGATTGCTGCAAAATTTCAATCTCCAGAACAGTTAACAGTATGGAGAATTGGAGGTCCTCACTAATTCATTGATTGATTAGTCATCCGATCAAAGTAGTGTGCAGAACTAATTTATATGTATGAATTAATTGGTAATGTCATTTTTTCTCATGTAAAATGTTTAATAGAAACTAGATGGAGAGGAGGTGAGATTGGCCGACTACTTCGATGTCGTTGCAGGAACGAGCACCGGTGGCTTGATAACCGCCATGATAACTGCTCCTGATAGCAACAACCGTCCTCTCTATGCTGCCAAGGAAATTGTACCATTTTACCTTCAGCATTCTCCTGATGTATTCCCTAATAAAAACAGGTAATTAATTCCTCCTGGTCGTGGATAACCCAGAAAAATTAAGAAATTAATAAATAAGAAGAACAGGCACATAACAGCCCATATTATATACTAATTTCTTTCTGATCAATTTGTATCTCTGACCTATATGCCAGCTTAATGGGTTTTGTAGGTAGCTAGAGGACCATCTTCTGGTGTTACTTCTATGTTTTAATCTATTTTGTGTGAAAGCAAAACTACTTGTAAAATATTAGAATGCCCAGGCAATAATATAAGAAGATAATTTCGGTTTCATTTTTATATATATGCAGTGGGAGAATGCTTGGTTCAGTTGTAAACCTTTTCAGTACAATGGCAGGACCCAAATATAGCGGACGCGACTTCCGTTCTCTGGTGAGACAACTTCTTGGAGATACCAAAATCAATCAAACACTATCATCTATTGTTATACCTACCTTCGACATGAGGCTTCTTCAGCCTATTATCTTTTCAACCAGCGAGGTACGTGTGTATTATATGGACATAACTAATGAATCAATTATCTTTATATTGTATTTACGAACAAGAAACAAAAAAACCACTGAAGGAAATTTTCTTTTTCTTTCATCCAACGCACAGGCAAAGAGGGACGTTTCGAAAGATGCTTTATTATCAGATGTGTGCATTAGTACATGTGCTGCCCCAACGTATTTCCCGTCTCATTACTTCAAAACCAAAAACTCCGAAGGAAAAGTACTCAAGAGATTCAACCTTGTAGATGGGGGAGTTGCAGCCAATAACCCTGTTAGTATGATAATTAGTCGTATATATAGACTAGCTCGAATTATGTTTTAATAGGTAGTTTCTAAATTTTGTTTTTAATTATCTTTTATTCGTTACTGCATTAATGAGAATGTGTCGTTGTTATGTATTGAATGTGTTGGAGAAAATGAGTTTCAAACTAAATTGTTTTGGTCTTGGATGCTCACTCATTTCTTTGAGTGAATGAAACTCTTTAGTTTATCCCACATTGGGTATTCTAGAGAAGGATGTCCACTTAGGGTGGAATGAGGTAGGCAAACAATACATGGGCTAACTTATGTAATGGGCTAACCTATGTATTGGGCCTACGAATTAGACATCATCCATGATCCATTATTTTATAAGAAATCCTAAACCCTAAAGGTTTCCAAAACCCTAATCTTTTCTCTATAAATATAAAACGGTTTTCAGATTTAAAGAGGATATATGAATCCAAAAACGTTTTTGATTGATTAATTCCTTTTCTTCCCTGTTGCTAAGTTCAAGAGTGGGTAGTTTGTATTGTGCTAATACAAGCTATA
>JAJJMC010019063.1:3583553-3657997 GCA_023531435.1 Papaver californicum
GATAGTATATATTGATATGTACTTTGTTCTAATCTTGAATTGGATCAGTACATATCAATGTATACTTTGTTCATGATATAGCAGATACATATCAACATATCAAAAATATATACTTTGTTTTATATTATAGGACATATTGATATATTGTAGGGATATTGACAGTGTGTTCATTATGCAGGTGGTGTGAAGAAAACCACAATACATGCACCTGCTAGGAAGATATACATAAGTGGTTTCATGGGGATTTTCTCGCTTGTTAAAGCAATCAAGGCAGAAAAGCTTGATTTGAGTGAAACTCAGTCGCGGATAATCAATGAGCAATCATATGGGAACCTTTTTCTGATGTTCTGGTACACAAATCTGGGTGCAGATCACTGGATGAAGAATGAAACTGTTGTGACCATTCTTATAAAGTGTTATAAGAGAAGTAAAGTTGCAGATGAGCTCAAATTTGAGTTCAGAAGGCATGAAGTTTCACATATTCTAACATCCACTCCTGAAGAAGTAGGTGTTATCTTTGGAATGCCAAGAGCAGGAAAAAGACAGCATGAAGATATAATGCTGACATCTAGAGGTGGATATAGAAATAATGCTTTCTTCCAGAGGTTCTTTGTTGATGTACCAAAGACAAAAAAAAATTAATATAGTGAGGATACAGGAAGAAGTCTTGAAACTTCTAATAAAAAATCAAGCAACTGAGAAGAAAGTGATGAAGAAAATGAAGAAATTGGAAGTGAAGAAGGAAGTGAAGAAGGGATTGAGAAAAAAAGTCAAGAAGTGAGAGATGTTGAAGACCTGGTAAGGCTTATATGCATGTTCATGTGTATCACTTTGTTTTTCACAACAAAAGATGCACATGCCTTGACTGAAAAATACATAGGTCTTGTGGAGGATCTAGAAGCTGCGAAGAATGTGTCATGGCCTGATTTGATATATTCTTACCTTGAAAAGTCATTAAATGATAATGTCAACACAGTCAAGAGTACAACAGGGTGTCTGAACTATTTGTTGGTAAGAATACGTACTAAAAATATTTTTATTAGTTTACTCAATGAAATCATGATTTAATTTTAACTTTGTTTTTGTGATTTTTTTTTTCCAAAACAGATTTGGTATGCAGAGCATACATATTTGCTGGAACCGGAGGAAATAAAGACGATTTCAGAAAAAATGTTTGTTCCGAGAGCTGCAAAATGGAATATGTCAAAGTTATGTGCTGAACTCCAAAAAGACATTGATAAAATTGAATATGAGGTAAGAAAAATATGTACTTATTTACTACATTAATGATGTTGTGTTATCATACAGTATATAATGATATGTATTGAATGTATGATGTTTTTTATCCTACAGTATATATTGATATGTACCTCATGAAAAAACTTGTTTTTATTGAACATATTTCTGAGTACATATTTTGTTGTTTTTGTACAGTTCAATGACAATTTCAAGGTTCAATACACCAATTAAGAAAAGCAAATTCTGAATAGAATAACAAGAAGAGTTGAAGAAGAGAAGAGTGAAGATGAAAAGGAAGAAGATAAAGAAGAAGACAAAGAAGAAACTGCAGGAAAGGAAGTGGAAGAAGATAACTGGAAAGGAAGATATGAAGATTTGAGAAAGACAATATTTGAGAAATGGGATGAAGCTAACACTATGAAGCATGAGGATGGACCGTTTGATGCGTCAAAGCTTCTGCAAATGTTGAATGATATTTACATGAAAGCTTCTCCCATGCAGACTGAAAATGAAGAAGAGTTTCGAGACTCATTTGATGGGAGTCCCACTTATTTAGGCACTGACCCAACAGGAGAATTCCCATCTCCTACTACTCCAACAGATCCTCTTTGTGAAAACATAATAAAAGGTGGAGAAGAAGTGCCAACTGTTCAGATTCCAACAGAAGATGAAAAAAATGATGTGAGTGACACCACCGTCAAAAGGGTGCCATTTAATGTTGAATTTTCAACACCGCCTTCAGTGCGTAAGTTCTGTGGTGTTGATGTTGATGTTATCAAAACATGGTCTAAATCTGACCTGGAGGAAGTGGTCAAAAAGATGCAGGAGAAAAGTAACTCAGAGGTAAGTAATGCTGGCTAGTTTCACTCTTTATTACAAAATATGTTTATCAATATAATTGTACATATCAGTATGTGCTTGATTACAGATGTGTTTTATTATTGTCATATAATTGTACATATCAATATGTACTTGATTACATATATGTTTTATTATTGTCATATAGTTATACATATCAGTATGTACTTGATTACATATGTGTTTTATTATTGTCATATAACTGTACACATCAGTATGTATTTACCTATCATGAATAAAACTTTGTGGTTGCAGGATGATTTATCTAGACTTGAACAACAAGCAATGAAGAAGGTGGTTGAAGCAATTGACCAGAGTCTTGAAACGATGAAAAGGATGTCACAGAACCCATAGAAACAAGACGTTGAAACTCCGGTCGACAACTTCGTCGGCATGAGAATCCCTTTGTTTATTGTGATGGCTAAGTTTGAAGACATTGACAAATTCACATCCGAAGAATTTTTGGACTTAGCCATTTCAAGCAGGGATGTTTATGATGAAGAATATGCATCTCTCAGCCAAAAAATGGTAGTTTTTTCAAGCCATACTCTGTTTGGGATTGACATTCGCAAACATTTTGATAATTTATTTGGAAATGATTTGCGATGTGTAGAAGTTCAACAAACTACAGCTCAGCCAACCCAAATAACACCAGAGAAGGATGCGATTCAAGAAACACCTGAGAAGGAAAGTGACCAGGAGGTATATCTTCTGCTTGTGGTAATTTACCTTTCTTGTCATTGTTTGAAAAAATATGATTCAAATATAGTACGGAAAATATGGATTCAAAAATGCAGGAAAATGAAGTTAGAACAACCCAGACGTCAAGCGACGTTCCCCTTGCAACCAAACTTTCCAGGATGACTGCTGCCAAAGCAAAAGCAAAACCAAAGGTTCTTGCAAAGAAGACAGTCAAACCTAGAGAAGAAGTTAGCAGAAGGGTAACCCGTGCAAATCCTGGAAAGAAAACAGATCCATTATTTGAGAAGAGAAAAAAGACGATAAGCTCGGAAAGCTCAGAAACCAAGAATGAAGTTTTTGGATCTTCACAAGTCACCACTCTACGAGAATATGAAAGAAGAACAAATAGAGATTCTACTTCCGTACTTTGAGAATGGAAAGAGAATGTAAGTACTTTCTACCCTTCATTTTAATTTTAAATCAAGTAAGTTTTGCAGTACATATCAAAAAAACTTACTTCAATATGTGTTTTTGTTATAAATGTGCAGCTTTGCTGCTTGGAGAGTAGAGAATGGAGGTGGTATCTGCGTCAGCGGGTCTAAAATGGAAGATCTAATATTCAACAGAGCATTAGAGCAAGATCTTCTCAACTATGCTCAATATAAGCTTCAACTGGCTTATGAAGACGACCAAGGAAATGTTGCCGAAGAAAGAAAATACTTTAAGGTGTTGCACCTGGATCCAGCTGCTTGGGTATGTGTTGTTTTCTTCTTTTATACTTTTGAATATTGGTTATGAAAAAATTATATATTGATATATATACTTTTGTGAAATAACCTATTAAACGTTTCCAATTTTTAGTATCATGTCGAAAAGCCAGACTATTTTAAGGGGGAGAAGTGACTGTTGTCATAATGCCAATCTTGAAAATGAGCGATAACATTGAAAAGATCCTTGTACCAATGTGCCACGGCAACAAGCATTGGACCCTGCTGGAATTTGAGTTTAAAACAGAGAAATTCATACATTACAACTCATCTGTGGCATTCAAGGACCATTGCTATGAAAATACCAAGAAAATGTCTGAATACATGTTCAACCCTATCAATCAATTATTGGACGAGCATAAAAGAAACATGGTGAGCACCGTACAGTTGACTGACTATGCCTGTCCACAACAAGGGATCTTGGCCAGAATGCCTTCTGTATGTGATGTATTTATAAAGAGGATATCAAAGATTGATTGTGATGGGAAAAGTTTGGGGGATGACGAACAACTGATGAAGAAGATTCAGCTGAAAAGAATCAAGTTAGCATGCAAGTTGTTGACAACCACTCATCCTGAAATCAGTTGGGAACCCTCCCAATGAAAAAACATGTTTAACTGCATAGTTGGTACATTTTGTAGATCTTGGTCTGAGGAGATAAGTTGGTACATTTTGGTTTTTGATGGGCAGGGTTTTGTGGGTAGTACTTCATTAACTTTCTTATTGTGTTTACTTACTGAACTTGGTTTCTACATATTCAACTTGGTTTTTAGTTAGAATGTTTATATATATATATGTGATGATCTTTATTAGCATTGTTAGGTTTCTATTTAATTTTAGAGTAATATAGAAAGGTAGAACAAATTGATATGTGCTAGGAAGTACATATTGATATATACTTTGTTCTGAAACTCTGAACCAATAGATTCATAATCTAAAAACAAGTACATATTGACATGTACTATGAAGTACATATTGATATGATTTTAAAAAATTACTTTGTTTATGTACATTTTTTTGTGTTTTTACAACAACTACAAGATTCCTATAAAAATAAAAGAAAAATGTATCGGGAATAAAAATCACTAATAACTCTAAAATTAAATTAAAATGTATTACTAAAACGAAGGGGCGCTGCCCCCTCGACCCCTTTCTAGAGTGAATGACATTAAACCAATTGTTCATACATCTTTTAAGATGGAGCAAAATATAAGACTTATATCATCAAATTCACATTCTGTCATTAAGAACATAACTCAGTTGGCACACAAACAAGTTTTGAAAAAAGAAACCTAAAAAAATGCCACAAGTATCTTTTAAAAGAATTTAAATTCAAAGTGTACTAAAAAAAACTGTAATGAAATTAATTATCATCCGTATATTGGTACTGACGGATAACATTGCATGTAGCCTTGTTGTGATGAGCTTTCAATTTACAATTTGAACATGTAACGGGATTTTTGCTCCTCTCCCATGCACTCTTGATACGGTTCTTTTTTCTTCTTCCTGGAGGAGCCCTAACTACTATTGGTGGCAGAATAGTATCTTCTGCGGTATACTCATCAGGCCTGTTGTATATTGAAAAACATAAATAAGAAAAAACTATTATACTTGTGTAGTTTTTGTTGATGTGTGTTACACTAAATATCAATATGTACTGTGCTAGTTCTAGTTTATGGTTTATATGTACTGCTTAAAACCATTCACATGTATGATACTACTATAAAAAAATCAATATGTACTGCTTAAAAAACTTACCTGTCGTGATTAGGAACAGGTCTGATAGCGATTGAATATAGCTGGCGATAACAGCTAACTTTGAAGTATTCGTCGATATAATCAAGGAACTTTCCCCCAGATGCAGCAATAGCTGCAGTAGCATGCGAGCATGGAAAACCATACACGCGCCATCTTTGGAAAGTACAACTCTTTTGTTGTAGATCTACCATATGAGACCTGCAAACAAGAAAACCAAGCATATTATTTTACGCGGTATATATTGATATTTTCACTACACAAACGAAAAAAGAATATAATCTGCACAATACATATTTGATAATTTCCCTAAAAACTAGTTTAGTGGATATCTTAGTTCAAAAGAGCAGGTTACCTAAAAAAACTAACATTGGGGAATGAACTTCAAAGATGTGAGCATATGACTGACTAACTTTCCAAGGTTGACCAATTTGAATGTGTAGTTCAAGCAAGGCTTGATATACAGGGGTTAAGAGTTCCGGATCCATCAAAAGACTTTCTTCACGACGTTCAGAGATCAACTCCATTACCCGTAGCCTACATAACAAAATAAAATTAAAAAACAACAAACACATTATACATATAGTACATATATACTTGTAGAGTTACAAGAAACTTATAAAAACCTGATTGTGTCAGAGAGAAGTATAAAAGACTCGGCAATGCTTGAAGAAGTCTGAACATACCTACATCCTGGGAAGTATGCACTAGACCACTTTTCCCTAGGAATGTTACGGCAGTATTGAGCAACCCAAGGCCTTCTTTGATAAACCATTTCTTGAATACCTTCTTCACATCTTGCTGGAGAAAGCGCATATGTTTCTTTTTGGAACAGTCCACCACTTCTTTATATTTTTCATCAGCCTTACTGATGGGTAAGTTCTTTTTCAAGTGGAAAAAACAATAGCTATGATAAGAATCAGGGAAAACTTCAGGAATTGCATTCAACAAACCTTCACCTCGGTCAGTCAAAAAGGTGATGGGACGATGGTCCACAACTTTTTTAAGATTGTCCATAAACCAATTCCAATTATCATTATCTTTCCCAGGAACTAATGCATATGCAAAAGGATAAAAACCTGGAAAACAAATATAAAAAACCATATCAATATGTACTTCATGTCTGCACCTTCAAAAATATGTTATACCTACAGTGTATATCAATATGTACTTTATGTATGATGCTTATGATCCTAAAGTACATAAAAAACAAATACATATCAAAAATGTACCATATAAAAAAGTTAGCTTGATTGCCGTTAAGACATGTAGCAGCCATTAGACCTCTTTTAAACCTCCCCGTAAGAAATGTCGCATCACAAAAGATCATTGCACGACAAAGTTTATAACCTTCTCTACAAGCTCCAAAGCAAATAAAAAGTTTGTGGAATCTCTTTGTTGCGTCGTTGAAATCAAAATCAATATAAGACCCTGGGTTGGTTTCCCGAACAGCAGTGACCCACCAAGCAAGATCAGTGTATGACTTTACATCGTCACCAAAAATCATTTCATGCGATAACTCTAGTGCATGATATGCGTGGTGATACTTGATGTTGATCCCTCCACCAAATTTAATATAATCCATAATCTCTTGCTACTTTATGAGAGGGTTGTGCTTGACACACTCATGAACTAAATGATTTACAAGCTTCCTCGAAACAGTTGGACTCCTCAACCTATAACCAGCACCACAAGTGTGTCTACCCACGTAATACTTTATCTTAAACATATCCAAAGACCCATTCATGGCAACCGCGTGAAGCATCCAAGAGCAACAGTCATTGCTGCATCTGACTGTGAATCTCTCAAGGTCATTCTTCACTTTTTTAACCTTATATCCAGTCCTCAAACAATATTTCTCACATGCTAACCGAACAGCTTCAACACCACCATCGAAAAGATGGTTTTTATCTTCAAAAAGATTCTCTCAACCATCAGAAAAAAGAACACTTGCAACCTTTTTAGAATCTTTCAAATAATTGTCCCTAGCACTCAAAACCAACTCAGCACTGTTGTCAAGATCAGCACTTCTCAAAGAATTAGATGCACAGGATAACACAACATCAACATGCAACTCAAAGAAATCTGAATTCTTCGTAAAATGTAATGCAGCAAGACCTTGAAGAGATACATCAGCAAGGAAGGGACTTTCACTCCATTTTCAACATAATTAAAACAATAGTTGATGGAGTCAACCAGCTCCACGCATTACAAATAGTAAACTTCAAATCTTCCAAAGTCGAAGATAAGGTAACCAAATATGCAATGTGGTGTTGCTTGTGGTATAAATGAGAGTAGCAAAAGCTATTTGGATTAGAACCAACACCTGACATGTTGAACCTGAAGAAATGTGATCCAAATAAAATAACACAAAACACAAAAATCAAAACATATATTTTAAGATGACAGGAATACTAAATCTACAATACAACATAATATGTACTATTTTAGAAGTATCACACATATTATAGATACACACATAACAAACAAACAGTGCAAACAAATATGTAGTAATTCAAAAATGGTATACTATAAAAAAAGTATATATCAAAAAGTTTAGAAAAACAGTAAGTATTAATATGTACTGAAGAATCATTCAAAACATCCAGAAGAAAGGACAAAAATCATGATTCCCTGGAAAAATAAAAGAAAACCAAATAAAACCTATTATCAAACAACATGTAAAAACACTGAATACGACGATCTAATGAACAAAATAGAACGATTACTAAATCAGTTTCAAAGATGAAAAGAAAAACTAAAACACGAACAAAAACGAGATCGATCATGGAATTCAACAAAATGTACATCATAGAAAACGTTAGTCATCGGGATTTCAGTGTAAGAAAACAAACAAAAACATGAAATCAAGTTGATTATCATGATTTCAGTTAAAAAAAAAAACAGAACAAATCATAAACAACAAATATAAGAACTAGGGTTGCACATCGGGTGGGTCGGGTCGGGTTTGGCCCCACCCGCACCCGACCCACCAGTTGGCGGGTGACTTGATTTTTCACCCGCACCCAAACCGCCGTAGAACAGGTCGGGTCGGGTCCCAAATTCTATACAAACTGTCTGAAAACAAAATAAAGCAGTTTCAACCCAGTACTGGCTAATTAAATTTCTGAGAGAATGCGAAAAAAACACAAATTGTCTACACATGTAAAGGACGATTCATTTGCAAGAGGCAAATAACAAATCTTCCTATCAAGACCATATTTGATAGAAGAAAAACATTGTAAGCCGTAAACCAGTTGACACGCCAACTTTCTGTATAAATGAGCTTAAACAGAGCCTACCAACCAGTTGCTGAAGAAGAGGCATACTTCCATCAATGAGTGTAAACAGAGCCTACATCAATGAGCCTAAACAAAGTACAACTACTGCTACTTCTTGAGTTGTTGTTACTAAGTGTTGAACCACTTGCACTCTCAATTTCCTCTTCTTTTGTGACCACCATACCTTCTTCCATCTGATTTCATTTCAATTGTTGTTCTTCAACCTGATTTTCATACCACAAATTCAATTACCTTATAAACAAAAATCATGAACCCAAAATAATAACAGAAGAACAAATAATGAGAAAAATAGTTATTACCTCACCATCAGCAGTAAGGTCAGCTTGATAAACAAATTTTCTTCATGATTAATTAACAAAATTTCCGGACCAAGATGAGACAGAGAGAGTAGATGAATCTTCTTTCTCAACCACAAGAAATTTTCCCTCAAATGAGTCATCAAAAGACTACAACATCTGCATCACTCGACGGAAAACCCAATTAGTCTCAATAACCACAAGAACAGTCGTAAGCTCTGATGCTAAAGGTGAAATAGTTACCAGAAAATCTTAATACCTTGATGTTGATGCTTCAAAGTTTTGAGGAATGTGAACGAACCTAAAATTGAACCCTCCTTCAGGCCTTCTTATGGTGAAATCTGTACAATACACGCTCAAATCGTTCAGTACAATGAAACTAATTGTTCTAAACTGGTGAGATCAATCAAACAAACTACACAAAGAAAAGGTTTAACAGAGAACAACCTATATAGATTTAAGAGAAGAGCAAATAAAACCTAGATCTTGCTTCAATTTTTGTATTTTAGCTCTTAGCTACCAATCCATTCCTTCTCGCTAACAACCCCAACTTTTCTTCATCTTCATTTACTAGAGATTTCCAATCCATGGAGTTTAGCTTTCAGAGAAGAAGAAACTCAAAATTTACTTTCGAACTGAACAAAGATAAAGAACATATGAAGGGGTTTTCGAAAGGGTGTCTACTTAACATCTAGGGCTGCAATTCTGTGTTTCAATTTACCAATCAGTCCCTCACGTGGCGTGCTAAAGGCACGTGTGATTCTCTGGCAGGTGGGCGGGTCGGGTCGGGTGAGAGGAGCTATCACCCGTACCCGACCCGCCAGAAGACGGGTTAAAAAAAATCACCCGTATCCGACCCGTTCATCAACGGGCCGGGTAAAATTGGGCGGGTGCGGGTCGGGTTGGCGGGTTGGGTCGGGTTTGTGCAGCCCTAATGAGAACAGAGAAGAAGATTAAAGAAAAATACCTGGAAATTTGAAATCGAAACCCTAAAACTGAAAAACACCAACTAAAGCAGAAAGAGAAGAAATATCTGTAAGTTGCAGTTAATTTTGGCTAGATTTATAGTTCGTATAAAAGAGGGGTATTTATGGGATATTAAAATCTGTTTTTTATTTTCTTCGCGTGATTTAAATACGCAAATAAAAAAAACTAGTCCAAAAAATAAGTTTTTGGACCAGGAGTTAAACCAGATCTATAGTAAGATTAAGCGTTAAACGGATTCCAAATATAGGATTATGTAGTAATTTCTACTAAAGGCAAAGGTATACAAATACACCACTCGCTCTATCTCTCTCAATTTTATTATTCTCGCCGTCGGTCGCGTCACTTCATTCAAAACCCATTCATTTTAAGTTTCTCACTTTTATTTATCATTCCACGTTGATGTCGATTCAAGATTTCTAGGGTTATTCCTTGTTTCTGAGGTAACTTCTTTTCTTATCTCATTTGTAGATGCCTAATAACTCGTATGTATTTTCAGAAAATCACACTAGTTTCGTAAGTTTAGCTATAAATGCTTCTCATTTGCTTAAAGTGACTATATAAATTTAAGATTTTCTTAGGTTAACACACTTTTTTTTAGATAAAGTAGTAGTTTTTCTTAATTTGTTTCACTTATCATTTATTACTCAGTGTAGATCCAGGAGTTTGATTCTTCTAGTTTCTATACTAAGGTTATCTCGATAAGTCAACTTTTTTTAGGGTTTTGGGTACCTGTTCTTTCTCATTTCCTTGATGGATTTTTGTTTTCTCAGTTGTTCACGATGCCCTAGTTTTTTCTTATTTATCTTCAGTAGGGTAATATTTTGCCTCTTTACATGATTATTTTGATTCATTTTTTCTTTTGCTGATTTTTTTTTTCTAGGTTAGTGATGGAAACTGGGGGTAATTCCCTTCCTTCAGGCCCTGATGGGGTGAAGAGGAAAGTATCATATTTTTATGATCCAGAAGTTGGAAATTACTATTATGGACAAGGTCACCCGATGAAGCCTCACCGCATTAGAATGACCCATGCACTCTTGGCTCATTATGGCTTGCTTCAGAATATGCAAGTCTTAAAGCCTTTTCCTGCTCGAGATAGGGATCTTTGTCGGTTTCATGCCGATGATTATGTTGCTTTCTTAAGAAGTATCACTCCAGAAACCCAGCAGGACCAACTTAGGCAGCTAAAGAGGTTCAATGTTGGTGAAGATTGCCCTGTCTTCGATGGTCTTTATTCTTTCTGTCAGACGTATGCTGGTGGGTCAGTTGGTGGTGCTGTGAAGTTAAACCATGGACTATGTGATATAGCGATAAATTGGGCAGGTGGGCTTCATCATGCTAAAAAGTGTGAGGCTTCTGGATTCTGTTATGTGAACGATATCGTGTTGTCAATTTTGGAACTTCTCAAAACACACCAGGTTTGTGATATAAGCTTATTTCTTATTCTAATTGTAAATTGTTATTCATGACTATAAGTTATACAGCTGTTAGTCGTTCACTTAAAACTCCAGTACTTAAATTGTACTAATCACTGAAGTTTGAACCTCTAACTCGAGGTCGAAACTCATACATGTATGTGTGCTCTAACTTCGAAAATAAATGAGAGTATCTTATGGTAGAGTCTAGATTACGACTATGGACTTCAGTTAAATTGATTTGAATGTTTCATTAAGAGCGTTTTAGGCAAGTATTGATGATAATTCCTTTTTGAGGAATGTAGTGCATTTGGTATAATAATTAGTTCCTTCTGTTTCTTTGTTTCCATTTTTATATCTGATTTATATGTAATGTCCATGTCGCAGCGGGTCCTGTACGTGGACATTGATATCCACCACGGAGATGGAGTAGAGGAGGCCTTCTACACAACTGACAGAGTCATGACTGTTTCATTCCACAAATTTGGAGATTATTTTCCAGGCACAGGAGACATACGAGACGTTGGATACGGGAAGGGGAAATACTACTCCCTGAATGTACCCCTTGATGATGGTATTGATGATGAGAGCTATCAGAACTTGTTCAAACCACTGATGGAGAAAGTGATGGAAATTTTTAGGCCTGGTGCCGTGGTTCTTCAATGTGGTGCTGACTCCTTATCTGGGGACAGGTTAGGTTGCTTCAATCTTTCCATCAAAGGTCATGCTGAGTGTGTGAAATACATGAGATCCTTTAATGTGCCATTGCTGCTGCTGGGTGGTGGAGGATATACGATACGTAATGTTGCTCGTTGTTGGTGCTATGAGGTAGTATGATGTTTCAGTTAGATGAAAATTTGTTTGAGCTGTTTTTATCACTCGTTGCCATATTATATCAGAACACCTTGAAGTTTAAAGTTGTAAACTACCCTGATTCAACTTCTGCATAGAAGCTGCTATGTATGCTTAATATCAAATGTATATGTTTTTTTTTAGTAGTATTGCATTTTAAGTCGATGAGAAGTTACACCGAGCTTGATTTGAGAATTTCTTATTTCTTTTTGAATACATCAGCTATAGCTTAGCATCTTATCTCTAAGTCATGATTGATAAAAGTTTACGAGCACAGCATCTTATCCCTAAATCATGTTGTGTCTTTAGCATTATACCACTCAAAATTGAAACTGGAGTTGGTTTATTAGCATTCAGTTAATAAGATTGTATAGTTGTCACTTTTGTTACATAGTGTATATAAATCTTGATGGGCCTCAGCAGGTATCCTGTTTAAACTCCTAGTTGTTTATTTGAATGTGACATTGAGATCTGACTTGTTAAAATTGAAATTTCTTGGAATTATGGATTTCTTAAACTTTTTTTCTCAAAGGGGCTTATTTAAGCTGGTTATACTTAGAAAGATGGATAATATTGGTTACGACAAATGATAAGCTGTATTACCTTCTTGAACATAAAGATCAAGTTCTTGTTACGTGGCAGAGATGATTCTTGTATGTTGAATCAAGCTTTTCTGGTTTTTCCAACTCAAGAATTAAGTCTTATCATGCATATAAATTTTATGAAATTGTAGCGTTTTGTCGGTCATATTCATAAATCTTACCAATTAGTCACCTGCTATGTATGTTTACTTTTTCATTTCCTGGTTATCTGTAGTTTCTAACATTTTTGTATATTGGGAGCAGACAGGAGTTGCTCTTGGTGTAGAAATTGAAGACAAGATGCCACAGCATGAATACTATGAGTATTTTGGTCCTGATTATACGCTCCATGTTGCTCCCAGTAATATGGAGAATAAGAATTCACGTCTGATATTGGAAGAGATAAGAGGGAAGCTTCTTGAGAATCTCTCGAAACTTCGGCATGCACCTAGCATCCAATTTCAGGAAAGGCCACCGGACACAGAGCTTCCAGAGGTCTACTTTTTGCATCTATTATCTTTATTAAATTTTATCTGTTACTTCTACATCTCTCCTTCTCTCTCTCTCTCTCTCGTATCTATCGCTGTCTCTGTCTGTCCTGCACCGATGATTACTGGAACCTCCACCAATGGGTGCACTTCCCCTATAATTGTTAGCACATGGGATGTGATACTAAGGGTAAAAAAACATTGTCGTTCAATCAAAAAAAGTTAGTATACTTCTTTCGGAAAGGAATATTATTGTTTTTCAAAATAAACTCATTTCCTATCTGAAGTTTTCGCTGTTTTATTTCTTTAGACTCAAAAATTGTTTTTCGTATGTGAGAAGCACAAGTATAACTTCTAGTTCCAATGTCCTGATCTTGAAAGGTAAGTCATCAAATGCTAAATGCAGGGAGATGAAGATCAAGAGGATGCGGATGAGAGATGGGGTCCTGATTCTGACATGGAAGTTGATGACGAGCGGTGCTTTTCTTATGTCTTTTCCTTGTTTTGCTGTGAAGTGATCTAAAAATCTCTTTTTTACCGGCTATTAACATTTTGGTTCTGCCTGCAGTAAGCCTCTGTCAAACAACTCACAGCCTGCAAGAGTGAAAAGAGAAGTCGTCGAACCTGACGTTAAAGATATGGTATTTCCTATTCCTGATCTCAAATTTAATTCACTTCATGTAAGCTTATCAATAATCAGATACTAGACATGTGACTCACCTAGGGTATTTTTTCACTGAAATATGTTTTATCCTTTAAGTTAATAGTGGAGTTTTTTGTTGTACAAGAAACGGATAAAAACATAATAACAATCATATGAAAGAGTTTGATACTGATAATGCATCTCATCTTGTAGGAGGACCAGAAAGTTGCAGTAGAGCAAGTCAAAGGCGTGGAAACAAAAGCAGAAGAAAATTCAGGCTCTAAGGTGAATTTTTAAATTCACACATGTACAAAGCAAAAGTGGTTCAAGATAGATGCCTTATTTCTTATGCTACGCCTCACTGGGTTGAAATCAAAACACAGTCACCAAACTGACAATGCAAAGCATAAATCTCAACATGTTGTTTTGGTCTTGTCGGGACCAGTTTGTCTGGACTAAAAGGCAAACGGGTGCCTTTCTGAATAGTGAATACTATTACATTGAAAACCAAGTGTACTCATTCTTCCACCCTAACTTTGTTCTGCTTGTTTGGTTTTTATTTTTCAGGCTCCAGATGCCGGCCTTATGTCAATAGATGAACCAATACCTGTGAAAGTCGAACAAGAAAATGGGACCAAGCCATCTGACCAGTCTGCTCAGATGTACCCCAAACCATAAATAGTAACATTTTAATTTACCAATGGTAACAGCAACAGTATGTTGATCTGTAAATCTATCAATGAGCTATATTTATGTTGGGATGTCTTCTGTTTATTATTTTCTTTGCTTCTTTTTGCCAGGTGGGTTTAGTCACTTTTGTGTTTATTTTTTGCACCTTTTGTACATGTAATGCTTAACTAATAGGGTAAGGTGAGGTGAGAGACCCCAAACCCATCAGCTTTTTCTAGTTTTATTTGTCGATAGTGAGTTTCTCCCTCTGTTACGAGATATCATTAATACTGGAGTTTGACTCCCGACATTTTTAACTTATTGGGCACATTAATGAAAGGAAACTTCCATACGGTGAAAGATGTGATTTGGATATCTGACTAATGATGAAACTGTTCAGTTTTGTGGGGTAGTTTGTATGAAATTTTGTTCTTTTTCAATGCGTAACTGTTTGATTTTTATTTTTAGACTGTTGATTTTGCTGTTGTGGAGTATGAAAGGGTTTACAGAGTTTTTTCAGTTTTCCATGTGTTGGAGTAAGCAAGTTTTTTGGTTTTCCATGTGTTGGAGTATGTAGTAGATGATTGCAGAGTTTTTCTTTTTATCGATAACTTTTTTTTTTGGTGATGATGAGTTTCGAAATCATCACTAGTTTACCACTCCACAACAGTGACAGTTTACCACTCCACAACAGTGACACCGGCAGAAATGTGGAGTCTTAGCAGGTCTTTATGGATCCCACTGGCACTCGTGATGAGTAAGTAAAAACATGCGGACACCGTGCCCATGGAGGTTTTGTGAGAGAGTAAAGATACGAAAATTAGGAAGAACATTATCCATCAAATTAGTTAAGTTCTCAGCTAAGATATTAATCCATTGTAGTCAGCCTTTAGGATACCTGGCTTTCACCTAGGCGACCCGGGTTCAAATCGCCGGAATGGAATTGTTTTTGTTTTTACCAGAATTATTCACTTGCATAGTTGCAGTAATGAATTCCATAGCCTATGTTTGTGCCAAAAATCTCTTCAACACAAAACAACCAAAATCAACCAAAAGAAGAGAAGAAATTGAACACATCATTTAACGTGGTTCAGCCCTTAATGGTCTACGTCCACGGGTAGTGAAATTATGAGGGTTTTTATTCATGAATTTGAGGTTACAAATTTGAAAATTCCATTGGAATTCTCCTGTTTACAAAGATTTTAGTTGGAGAAGAAGCCTCCCCTCTTTTCTGTTCTTCTTCTTTTCCTTTTAAACGAAAATGCTTCAGCTTGGGTCGATGAGTCACCCAACTTGGGTCGATGAGTCACCCAACCCTCAATACGTGGCGTCCTCTAATCGTCCAATGTGTCGACCTAATCTCTTCCAGATATTTCTACGTGGCTTCTCCCTATCCGTCCACTTGTCGATCTAATCTTCTTATCCTACGGGACTGGTTCGATCCATGTTTCGATCCTTGGTACGATCCCTGGTTCGATCCCTGCTTCGAACCTTGGTACGATCCCTCAGCATTTCGATCCATGCATCGGGATATCTTGTGCTCCGCAATTTGCTGCCACGTGTCAGAGCAACTTTTTGATACTCACAACTTGCCCCCTTTTTCTTGAGAGTTTATTTGAAGAAAAACTCTTAAGAAAATTACTTCAGTTACTTCTTGCTTGGCCTTGTCACGATAAGAGTATGAACCTGATCCATTCAAAAATAGAATTTTGCTGCAAAACTAATACATAAGCGCATATTAGCGTAATAATAATATCATTTCATGCGTTTTAACCAAAAAGGATAAATTGATTAATAAACTATCTTTCATCCAATTATTGAATCTTGTATAAATGTATAAATCAATCAGGAATTCAAATTCAAAGTAACAATCGGAACAGGTCACATGTCAGGTTATTCATTGGGCGTTATTTTCTTTATACGCGCCAAAGCCTATTTGCGCCAGACATTCCGATAATTGTGGTGGGTGGCATTTTAGCCTGTTCACCTTTCAATAAGAGTCCTTTTCATGACTTATACAAACAAGAAAAATTAAAGCAAGAGATAATTTTAAGTCAAAGAAATAAAGGATACTTAACGTTAGTTGTATAGTTAAAGCTTTTCTTTCCTTGCTCGGGAAGTGATGACATCGCTTAGGGACCGAACCATGATGTCGCTCTGAAGTGTCCTTAGTGCGATCCATGCTTCGGATTAACAATACTTCAAATTTGTGCAACGGTAGCACTTCAGACTTGTGCATTTTCATGGCCTCGTCATATTTTTGTCCCTACAAAGCAGAATTTTATATATATACTGATCGTTGGGTTAAACATTTTTTCATGAGTACAATGAATCGAGATCCCACACATACGAAACAAACCCTAGCCAGGAGTAAGATACAAGGTTGGTCCGAACCGTACTCTGAAAAATGATAACCGGACTCTGAAAAATTAGTATTTTGTATCAAGACTCTTTCATAGGTTCTGCGACCTAATAGTCTTATCATGTCTCCAGCCACGGAGCTCGGTAGGAACACACGCTTAATTTATCTCGGGCATGGAGTAAATTAATGTGTCCCATAAATTTGCTCTAGCCACTGAGCTTAGTAGGATCACACGCCTAATTTATCCCTGGCATGGAGTAAATTATGTGTGGTCCATCATTTTATTAAGGCTCTTTCTTGGGTTCCCTCTTTGGGATGCGCCCATTAGCCTTATTTCAAGACTTTTATATGAGTTCCCTCATTGGGGATGCACCCACCAGTCTTTTTTTTTTGTCTCCTGAACGGAGAAATATCGGTAAGAAATATACCTGAAATGTAGATGAGAAGTATACTTGAAAAATCATCCAGATATTTCTCATTTCTCATTTCTTATTTAAGACATATCCCATATTCTTCTGTATACATGAGAAGCATATATAGAAATAAAATATGACATATATTTTTAAATAAGACATGAGAATTATCCAGATGAATATTCCAAAGTAATTGCTGTTTGAATGATAATTCATGTTGGAACGTTCAGATTGCCGCAAGAAATATAAGAGGCATCGCCTTTCGAAGAAGTTCAGAATAAATTGAAGTATTTACTGAATATTCTTCATGAAGTATGAGCCATTTGAAGTATCTATCAATTGTCGCCTTATGCTAAGAAGTACAAGGCATATAACTGACTAATAATATTATTTATTTTGTATTAAGAAATTATTGAAATGAAATACCTAATTGGCGCGCAGTATTTAGCCCATTTTATAGCTAAAACTTTGATTTCTTTTTAGCATGCCCCCCAGTGCATTATTATTGCATAGCTGCCGCATCTCTGAAGTGTCCTTCATAGGTATCTTCACATCTCATAAAAATGTCTTAAACATTTCATGACATTAAATGGGTACAAGCTAAAAATGATTTTCATGCTTTTAATTGAATATTACTATTAAATCTCATCAAACAAATTAGAATTTGTTCAGACTAAAAATTTATCATATTAAATCAATTCATACTGTATTTCAGATGATGCGTATACAAATCAAATAAGCTCATGCTTTTTGAGCAATTACAAAAAATCATGATTGAATCATTTAAAGATGATAATCAATAATCATTCTTAAATTTAAAATTGCTACTTCTAATACGCAATTAATATTATAAACTTTATAATCAAAAATTTAAAAAAAGTTAATGCATAATTATCTTTTCCGAAATGCTTGCGGATCGGTATATGTCTTTTGAAGCTATGATAATAATTATCTAGCTATATCATCATTTTTTTTTTATTATTTATTTTTTTTAAGAAGATAATAAAGGAAATTTATCATGCAGCATACAAAATGATAAGCAAAGAGATTTGGTCCGGTTCAACTGAGTTGGATCAAACTCAGTGAGCCGACTCACTGGACAGAAAATCCAGCAGAGTCTTGTCTGTTTTCTGGATATTCCAGCCTAGTTCAGGCTATTTCAATCAGTTCTGCCCTGCAATTCAAGGATTCATTCTATGATAATAACATATCAAGTTCATGCTACAATTTAGCCATTCCACGGCAGGAAAAAAACATCACATGAAGCATAAAGAGATCAAAACTCTCTTAACTTCTAATGTTAACCTAAAGCACCAATCAAAGTCAAATAATCAAAACACACAGGTTCTGAAGGGGTTTATATGGTGAGGTTGATTACCAACTAGCATGAATAAGTTTAAGCACACATTGCACCATTTAAGATCAAACATGCCAGTTATCCGATATCACACATATAATCCAATTCATGTTATCTTCAAATTAACTTAAACATCATTTAATCTTAACATAGCTCAATCATTTGAAATGAAACAACTAGTGTATAAAAACAACTAGGTATCATGATGTGATTCTAATAATAGATAACTTCTAATAATTGATAAATAGTTGATACTTAGCTCGCTGAGAAAGCGAATCGCAGGTGCTGGTAAGAACAGATCAACTAGAACAGGAACAAGCTTTGATCAAACAAATGATTTATGATGCTTGGATTCTCGCTCTTAGTGTAGTTGAGGTTGACTTCAGAGATTGAGGAGCAATGACAACCTTATTAGAAAACTTTGGCGTACCCACGGTGGCACAAAAGCTCCCAGAAAAATAAGACCACATGGTGGACAGGTGGTCAGATGAAGACAACTGTGGTAGAATCTTCAGTGTGGTAGGTTGGGCTGATGGAATAGGTACAACTGTGGTAGAATCTTCATGTATCATGTGATGCTTTCACAAAACCCTTACGGTATGCAGCAATCTTCTAATCTGTCGAGCACTTGTTACGCACGACAGGTGGAATATTCAAAATTTCCCGTTGATTTCTTTTCCCCTAACCTGGGACTTAATGGTAACATAAAAAGTAACTCCAACAGTTGTAGGTACCTGAGACTTTCGTTTCAGAG
This sequence comes from Papaver californicum, assembly GCA_023531435.1. Taxonomy (NCBI): domain Eukaryota; kingdom Viridiplantae; phylum Streptophyta; class Magnoliopsida; order Ranunculales; family Papaveraceae; genus Papaver; species Papaver californicum. The sequence goes on from JAJJMC010019063.1 coordinate 3,602,970, forward strand.
AGTATCGTTTGTTATTCAACATACATCATGTACATTAAAATTTAAGATGCAATTATCTACCATTAGCAGATTTAACTGAAATCATGTTGCATGATGATATCAGTGATTTACTGCAAATGTACAGTTTCATGAGTTTGAAAGCAAACGTAAAGTGTTTTAATACAAGCTTGCAAAGATGATATAATCATGGTGCTGATCAAGCAAAGTTTAAAAGATGGTGACAAGATTTTGAGTTGAGATGTTCCAATATAAGACACACTACTCAAACAACAATGAGTATGAAATACTAATCACATTTATGGTAATATGTACTTCTACAACACAGATTCAAAAATCTGGAGGAATGCAAGGATTAAATTCACAAGATGATTTAAGTTACTTACTTATAAGCTAAAACAGATTGAACAATTCGTATATTCAGTCTCACGGGTATTATCTCTCATGTAAAGTCATCTATCCGTATTCATTAGTGGATTAATATTGCACATTAGGTCTCTGATATCGAGACTTAAAAGATTGAAAACAAATACAAGCACTATCAGTTCAATAAACATCGTCTTAAAATGTTGCAGGTTGGTCACTAGTTGTTGTTACATGCATCAGGTATTTAAAAAAAAATCTATTAAGGCAGTTAAGAATAACCAACAATACTAAGTACATAAGATTTATGAACTTGAAGTAAAATTTATATTTCATACTCATGTGTAATCATGTGAGATTAGAATAAGATTTTGGCATTTATGCATTTGCTTTAAAGTCTTTTAAAGCAACATTTACTTGTAATCAGAGTTGGTGATACTTAGCTTTCTGGAAGTAAGGCACCAGTTGCGGCACTTGGTTTTAGTTTGACTTGCTGTAATTTTGTGTCTTTTTGCAGGTGAATCGGAATTCTATATTTAAAGTGTCTATCCTGGATCAAAACCAGAAAATGAGTATGCTACATAAATTTCGGTTATAACAATACAAGAAAGTATAGAATGAGATTGAGATTGAATTACACTTAGCTTCGTGTGTAACTTGCATCCTTGAGGTTATTCACAGCTCAAGTACAAAAATATAACTAATGGAGTGATATTCATTTGCATATTAAAGTTGTATATAAAGCTTCAGATATTGAAGCTGATAATGTTACAAGACAGTTACTCTATCAAAATGTTTTCCTGAATACATGACTATATGAATCAATTCTGACTTAAGAATTTTAAATCAACCAGCAGCAAAATGGAGACTTGATAGTTGACTTGACATTTATACTCATGAATTAAATTTCAATAGGGAAATGTAAGCATGAAACTTGAAGTATGCTCAAGAAAGCTAGAACTAGAATGCTACAGAACATGCTGTAAGATGCATTCGACAGGCTTTTAATTAGGATTATTTGAGTTGTAGATATTCAGGGTAACATTATGTAAATGTATTAAAATCAGACTTAACCACTTGACCCTAGAGCACTTGTATGTACTAAGTTACAACTATATAAGTTGACTTAAAACAATCATAATGCATTGTTTGATAGCTTGAGTATTGCTGCCATCTTTGGATTAATCATTCTTAGGAAATGTATTCAGAAATAAAGATACTTAGCTCTTTTAAAGAGATTTATTATGAAAGTTGCAACATTCAACTGTATGAAGAATTGTCTTCAAGCAAGTCATTTGCTGGTATGAGCAAGAAATATCAGTTGAGCTCCATCCTCAATTTTTCCTGTAAACAGAATTTAAAAGAAAAAACAATCGATGTCTAATAAAACCAGTTAGTGATAATTTATGAATTATGCACTGAATTGATGTTGTAAGCTCCAAATTCTTGGGTGCGATGGAATTCAGGTGAGGGAGAATGGAGGCAAAGCTTCTCTTTAGGCTCGGTGAGCGAGAAAGCTTCTCTTCAGAATTTGGTAAGTATGAGTCCAAAACAAGCCTGGAAGCTTCTGTAATGTTATTGTAACAGTGCTTGCAAACCTGCCCCCAAATTGTTTTGGTATGACTTTACAGAGATCATTGGTGCTTGCAAAATTCTTAGTGAAGAATCTGTGTTTCAGGTAATCTATCGAATACTTTGCATGCATGACTGGTGTTGTAAAGCATTGAACATCTCATGTTAATTTCTAAAGCATTCAAACATTCCCTTCCCTGCAACAATCATGTCTAACACAAACCCACATTTGTAAAGGGTTTGATATCCATTTAAAGAGCTTTTGAATTGCCATTTGAAGAGAAGAAAATCCTTATTAGAGAAAATAGGAAATTAGGAATTTTCTCAAGGGAAAAGATATGAAATCAAATATTTAACTGCATCCTCCAAATCTAGTTTAATGAAGTAGATTTTTCAGATTAATAAAACAGTTGACTCAGTATTACAACGAGTCTAAAACTTTAGTAAGCTTTATTTTCTGGTTCAATTGTAAACAGATGAAAAATCATCAAATGAAGCCATGAATTGAAAACTAACGAAAATCAAAACAAACTATGGGTACTAGACACATAATTATGTTGATTCCAAATCTAAAAAACCGATTGTTAATTAGGGTTAAACATGAAGATATCTTTTGATTAAGTTATAATCATAAATTGATCAAAAAATTTGAATGAAATTGATAATTTGGGTTTTTTCAAAACATGTAGAATCAGTTTAGAGAATATTGAATTTGAGTTCAAATTAACAGAGATTGAACTTATCTTTAGATTGTTTGTTGTAGATGAAATCTGTTACTACTTTTGATTCCTGATGAGATTGAATCTGATATTCCTGTTGAATTTCGGTGATTGCATGTCAATCTTCTCTGAACACCATCAAACTTGATTATGACAGGGGTTTGCTCCATCGTTGGTGGTATCAATAATATCAGTTCAGGTCATCTAAATTGGGGAAGAACGAGAACCCTATCTTTCAATTTCTCCATTAAATTAGCTTCAAAACTTTAATTCAATCACCACCCATTTCTTCTTCACCCATCAGTAGCATAATACCACTACCAATTGTATGTAAATTTAAATTTGATTCTCAGATCACTAATTTCGATTGAACTCAGAAAACCCTAAATTTTCAATTATCAAATCTTGGTGTTACAGGTTGGATAAATCCATTTAACCAGTCCCTGTTTCTAGCGCCAAATTGTTTGTGCCAAAAATCTCTTCAACACAAAACAACCAAAATCATCAAAAATCAACCAAAAGAAGAGAAGAAATTGAACACATCATTTAACGTGGTTCAGCCCTTAATGGCCTACGTCCACGGGTAGTGAAATTATGAGGGTTTTTATTCATGAATTTGAGGTTACAAATTTGAAAACTCCATTGGAATTCTCCTGTTTACAGAGATTTTAGTTGGAGAAGAAGCCTCCCCTCTTTTCTGTTCTTCTTCTTTTCCTTTTAAACGAAAATGCTTCAGCTTGGGTCGATGAGTCACCCAACTTGGGTCGATGAGTCACCCAACCCTCAATACGTGGCGTCCTCTAATCGTCCCATGTGTCGACCTAATCTCTTCCAGATATTTCTATGTGGCTTCTCCCTATCCGTCCACTTGTCGATCTAATCTTCTTATCCTACGGGACTGGTTCGATCCATGTTTCGATCCTTGGTACGATCCCTGGTACGATCCCTGGTTCGATCCCTGCTTCGAACCTTGGTACGATCCCTGGTTCGATCCCTGCTTCGAACCTTGGTACGATCCCTCAGCATTTCGATCCATGCATCGGGACATCTTGTGCTCCGCAATTTGCTACCACGTGTCAGAGAAACTTTTTGATACTCACAGCCTACTTACTGTTCACATTCACATTGACCCCCCCTGCGACAGGTTATAGCCAGGCATCAAATGCTTTGGCTCATGAGCACAATGCATCTTTTTCCTGCTCCACATCTACCTTCTTCTCTATTCTTAGATTATTAACACATAAGGCTGCACATCGGGTAGTCGGAACCAAAATCATCTACCAACCCATCCATAGGCGGGTTCTAAAATTCAAAACCATATACCAAACCGTCCATAAGCGGATCGGCTTTAAACCGAACCGAGTCGGATGATTTGGTTCGGGTTTTTACGGTTTAAACCGTGGCAATGCACAATTCATCAATATTTTTGAGCAAAGTTCATATCAACTCAGCAAATCTGACAGATTTCTAAGTTAAAAATATAGTAAAAATATAATTTTTAATTCTTATGCAATCATCTATTTACCTGAAAGTTCAAAAAAAATAAAAAATTACTAACACCCCTTTTATAGAGTTCCTTTGATAGACACTTTCTGAGACCATGGATTACAAATTTACAAAACAAATTCAGATCTTTGATAACAAAGAAAAACCAATAACTTGATCCCAAATATGAAAACATAAAAATTAAAAGATTCAAATAGACCATGGAACTTTGGGTGAAATTCAATTTCAATTGACCTAAAGATGGAGGGCTAGAATGAAGAATAATCAATGGCCATGATCAATCGGTTTATACGGACGAGTTCGGTCGGTTTTTATACTTAACCCATGAACCGAACTATCATCAACGGTTATGTAATTTAAAAACCGTATACCAAACCGCAACGAGCGGGTTCGGTTAAATAAATCACGGTTGTATCGGTTCAGTTTGCCGGATCAATTCATGTGCAGTTCCATTAACACAAGACGTTGGTGACTCATTTATACGAGCCTTAGGTTGCTTTTAAATTTATATATTTTTCTTTTGAAGCATTTTAAATTTATATATCGATTGGTAGCCATATATTTTTAGAACTAATATTCAGACAAATTAATATACTGAGTAAGAAGAATTTATTTTTTTCCTACTGTGAACAGCGAGCACATTCTTCTCAACTTTGGAGTATAATTCATCAAGATTCATAACCAATCAATTGTTTGCTGCACCATACGCGTTTGTATATTAGCTGTATTGACTTTGGCAACACATCATGTATACTAAAGACATCCACAGTTCACATTCAACACTTCAAATGAATCAATTAATAGTAATAGATTAGAGTACGATGGACTCAGCTTAGAGAGTTGATTAGTTGTTAAGTAATGACAATTAGAGGGTTAATCTTAATTATTATTATTATCTGTTATGGTACTAGGTCTAGTCAATAATAAGGACAACACAAATGATTAATATCGATTTTTTTTCTTTTTTTGTTTGTAATTTGAAGGATGAACTCTGTGAAGCACCACATCACATGTAGATGACGACTTGTTAACAGTTAGCCTCATCATTTGGTGGGTCCTAAATCCTAATTATCTTGTGCCCCATTAACATTGGATCCACAGAGTTACACCAACTATTAATACTTTCCTCGACTGCTTGAAAAAAAGCTGCCATTGCCAGACAAGCGAAGTATTAGGATCCGGTGAAGAGTTATGGTCAAGATTTATAGCCCTTGCAATATTAAAAAAATGAGATACCTAGAACATACAAGGACTGACTAGCTAGTTCTAGAAATGGATGATGAGTAATCTAATTATTGAAAAGAAAACCGCGGAATCATTATCCTCAATTAATTCTTCATCAACATTATTGAGAGAGAGAGAAAATGCAGAAACTTGATCACCACCCACTTCCCACATTGATCTATCTCTTCTTTAATAACACAAGAATAATTTATAAATACTACTACTAATTAGGAAATATCTTATCAACCACATGCCATAAAGTCATTAAGCTAGCTAGACCATTTCTTTACACACCTAAATCATGAGTTTCCTAGCTAATTAAAGTCATTAAGCTCATCTAATTAGGTGAGGACCAGGTAGCTGAGTTGAGGTGAGAGAGTGTCCATAACTCGGCGATTGACTCAGTCATTTAATTGTTCAGATCTATTTTTTTTAAGTGTTTGTTTTATTAATTTAGGTGTTTTTTCTTACTAAAATCAAAGATCGGTGTTTTACTTCATGAATCTGTGCATTACTAATGTCGGATTTCAATAAATCTTATATGGATTTTGAGTTGGAATCAAGTATGAGCAATTTTAGGTCGAATTCAAAAAAATCCTTCGGTGGAAGTATCTGATATTCTGGAGTGTGATAAAAAGGATAAACATCCTTCTCTGCTCATTTCTGATGAAGATATTAATGAAAGTATAGAAGAATGGCAATATAGTTTGATTGAAGGTTAAATTTTGTGAAATAGAAGCTAGCAACAATGGAAGCATCTTTTAAACAACAATGGAAACTTAAAGGTAATCGTCAATTAACTCCTCTTGGTAAGGGCTTCTTTATTATTAAATTAGAGAATGAAGAGGATAAGAAATATATTTGGTGTGGGTACTGGATGGTGGAGTCTCAGGTTCTTCAGATCAGAGAATGGGAACCAAATTTTAATCCTGCAGATCAGAAATCATCAACAACATTTGTGTGGGTTCATTTTCCTGGTCTAGGCATTGAGTATTGGAAGGAGAAGATTAAGATGTCTTTAGTTAAATCTGTGGGAAGACCTATTAAAGTGGATGCAATAACTTTGAAAAGAGAAATTGGGTATTATGCGTGTATTTTTTGTTGAGGTTGATTTAGACAAGACAATTCCTAGTAAAGTTTGGGTTGAGACAAAATATGTTGGTTTTTACAGAGAATTTAAATTTCTAAGCTAACGAAATTTTGTAATCATTGTAAGATGGTGGGTCACTTGGTGGTTGAGTGTAGAACAAAGAGAAGAGAGTCAGTACTGCAGGAAGGGGGGAATGAAATGAATAAAACACATCAAAAGAATGTTTGGAAGGCTAAGGAAACAGAGGTGAAAGTTCCAAAGTCTGGTGGTTTTTATATTTGTTTTACCCCAATCATTAAAGAAAAGACTATTGAGATGTCTAAAGTGGATGTTGAATTGGAAGAAATTTTTTAGGCTGATAAAATTGTTGATGCTATTGTTCCTCCAATCGGACACGATAATACAGGGATATCCTCAGGGGTTGAGGTTAGTATTCCAGGAAATTTTTATGCATCACAAGATTTGGAGAATGATGATTTTCCTCCATTAAGTGTTAATAAAATTTTGGATGTTGTTTCTAGTAGTACTTCACCAAATCAGGTTGTTAAGGTTGTGGGAAACATTAGAGTAGTGAATAAGGAAATCATCAGTGTTGGTCCTAAGAAAGGAGGTCAGCCAAAAAATATTAGTATCATCACTACTAGGAGACAAATGAATATGAATTTAGTAAAAGATAAAAAAAGGTGTGAGAAATCCTGTTGCTTCTCATATTTCTACTTCTAAATGAAAACAATATTTTGGAATGTCAAAGGCTTGAGAAGGAGTAGAGCCAAAGACAAACTAAAAAGTTTAGTAAATCAGTTTAGTCCTACATTATGTTGGGTGGTGGAACCAAAAATAAAATAGAATTCTAAAGATTGTCAGAGGTTGAGGTTGAGGGGTATGGATCATATGGTGATTCATAATTCAGTAAATAATGGGAAGGGGAATATTTGGTTATTTTGGAGTGCTTCTATTGCAACTCCAAGTGTGGTATCAATCACTAGAAGGTAATAACAGTGAATGTTGGTGGAGTTTTAGTTCCAGGGGTGCATGTTGCATCTTTGTTTGTTTACAGAAGAGAGTTATGGGTAGAATTGGAGAAAATTAATAGTATGGACTTACCATGGCTAGTAATTGGTGATTTTAATACTGTTCTGAGTTTGGATGAGAAAGTGGGGGGTAGGATACCATTTGGTGTGGCAATACAGGATTTTTATGATTGTTTAAATGTTTATTGTTTAATGCTAGCTCCAAGTTCAGGTCTTCAATATACATGATGTAATAATAGAGTAGGAGAGAAAAGAATAGTGTGTACTTTGGATAGAGCTTTGTATAATTTGAAGTGACTTGATTTATATCCAGAATGGTGCTATAAGGTTTGTGTTAGAGGAGTTTCAGATCATAGTCCTCTTTTGGGTTCTTGTGTACAAATTCCTAAGCCAAAAAATATTCCTTTTAGAATGGTGAAAATTTTGGCGAGAACAAGATGGGTTCAAGGATTTAGTAAAAATGGTATGGAATGAAGAAGTAAGAGGGAATCCTTCTTTTATTTTCATGACTAAATGAAAAGTATGAAAGTCAAAGTAAGGGACTGGAATTGGAATGTCTTTGGAGATGTTAGAAAAAGTTAAAGGCTACAGAAGAGGAGGTAATGCAGGCATCTCTATTATCTGATAAAAACCCAAGTGATATTACTCTATTGAATAATCTTGTTACTGCTAGAGGAAAACATGAAATGATAGCTCAACAACATAAATCAATTTTGCATCAAAAATCTAGGGAAAAATGGTTAAAAGAGGGTGCAGCAAACACAAGTTTCTTTCATACTTCAGTTAAGATAAGACAAGCTGTGAATTCAATCACTGAATTAGAAGAGGAAGATGGGACTATAATATCTGATCAACAAAGGATTTCCTGCATTATCAAAAAACATTTTAAGGAGAAATTTAAATTCAAATAAGTAAATTTTTTTGAAGATCTTTTGGAGGCCATACCAGATGTGGTCATAAGTGAAGATAATATGATGCTGGAAGCAATTCCTACTGAAGCTGAAGTAAAGAATGATATGTTTCAACTTGATGCAGATAGTGCTCCAGGTCCAGATGGTTTTCCTGGTTTCTTTTATATACTTGCTTGGGATATTATTGGTGAAGGAGTCATTAAAGCCATTCAATACTGCTGGAGAAAAAGCTTCATACCAAATGGTTTGAATTCTAACTTTTTTATTCTTCTTCCAAAGGTTAGTTGTGCAAGGAAGCCAATTCATTTTAGGCCAATTGGATTTGAGTAATTTTAGTTTTAAATTTTTTACCAAAATCATTAATACAAGGATGTGTAGTATGATGGATAAGATTGTCTCAAAACAACAAGGGGCTTTCATTAAAGGGAGAAATATTCAAGAACATATTGTTCTTGCTTCGGAGATGGTCAATGAGTTAGATGCAAAGACAAGAGGAGGTAATGTAGGGTGATAAATTAGATATTACTCAAGCATATGATTTACTGAGTTGGGAGTTTTTATTTGAGGTCATGAGAAAATTTGGTTTTTCAGTTAATTGGGTGAAATGGCTTCATCAATTATTTCTTTCAGCAAGAGTATCTATACTTGTGAATGGTGGACCAGTTGGTTTCTTTCAAGTGGCTAGGGGTTTGAGATAAGGTAATCCACGATCACCAATTCTTTTTGTTATTGCTGAAGATGTTTTAAGTAGGAGCTTAACAAAAAAGGTTCAGGATAATAAGATTGTTCCAATGGTGAATATGAAGGGAATTCAACCAACCCATATTTTTTGCAGATGATGTGTTCTTATTTTTCAATGGGCATAAGAAAATATTAATTCAGTAAAGAAGTTGTTGAATGACTATCAAATTTCATCAGGCCAAGTGATAAATCAATTGAAGAATAAAGTATTTGTTGCAGGTGTTATTGAAATGGGGAGAAATCAGATTGCTTCTGAGTTTCAAATATCACTTTCTAATTTTCCAGATAAGTATCTTGGTGTGATCTTGAAGCCAAAAGGGGTGAAGTCTAGTCAGATTTGGGGTTTTATGGAGATGTTGCAGAATAGAATGGCCAAGTGAAGAGGGAAATTTTTAGTTTTTCAAGATAAAATAGTGTTGGTGAAGACTATATTGTGTAGCATTCCCGTATACAATATGTCAGTGTATAAATGGCCAGGAAGAGTCATCAAAGTTTGTGAAAGGATTATAAGAAATTTTATTTGGTCAGGTGATCCATCTACTAAGAAGGTTGTAACATTGAAATGGGATAAAAGTATGTACTTTATTGGAGGAAGGAGGTTTAGGGATTAAAAGATTGATGGTTATTAACAAGTCCTTATTGATGAAGTTGTTATGGAAGATTCAAACCTCAGATGAAGAATGGGCTTTATTCATAAAGGTTAAGTAGACTAATAGTGAGGCTGAATGGATAAATAGATATAAGAAATCTTCAATTTGGCCTGGTTTAAAATGGGTAGTTGATGATGTAAAGCAAAATTTAAGATGGATGGTTGGGAATGGTGAGCAAATTTCAATATGGAGTGATGTATGGATTAAGGACAAGTCATTATGTGAGTTATTCACTGAAGATAAGTACATGAGACAAACTAATGAGATGAAGGTAGATGATTTGATTGTGAATGGAGAGTGGCTTATTCCTCATAGGTTACTGAATTATTTTAGAATTGAGGAATTACCAATTATAATAAGGAAGGATGATAAGAGAATATGGACTGGTAATATTTCTGGTGAATTCACAGTGAAGTCTGCAGTGGAGCTCATTAGAACTCATTACAATATTGTGAATTGGTCAAAGAAGGTATGGAATCAGTGTTTGCATCCCACAACATCAAGTAATATATGGAAAATGGTGAGAGGTATCTGTGCCATTGATGAAAAAATGCAGGAGAAGGGTTTCCATATGACCTCCAAGTGCTATATGTGTGGGAGTGAAGTGGAGGAGCTTGAACATATTTTGTGGAACTGTAAATTTAGTCAGGTTATATGGGAATGGCTAGGTGGTATTTTCCTTTTTATGAATCCAAGCTCATATGGAGATGTGATGAAGTTTACAAAGTTGAAAAGTGGAGCAGTGAAGGAAGTATGGATTGTTGCTGCTTCTATTACAATTGGTTTCTTCGTAATAGAATTGTTTTTGAAAATGAAAAGCCTGAATTAGGCAAGTTCATAAAAAAAAACTCTTCAATTCACAAAGGATTGTGAATTCGGAATGAAGGGATTTATGTGGGACTGTAACTATGACTTCCAGGTACTTAGAAATTTTGATTTGAGAAGAAGACCAATTAAAGTGCAGGAGATATTGGAACTGAGTTTTAATCGTCATGTTTTAAATCAAATTTTAATATGCCGTGACGGTGCTTCAAGAGGTAATCCTGGAAATGCAAGATGTGGTTTTGTTTGTAGAGATAGCTCAGGAAGAATGGTGTATGCAGAAGCTAAAGGGATGGGGATTGCTACTAATTTCATAGCAGAGATAATGGTTGTTGTTGGTGCTACAGAATGGGCTGGAACAAATACTATGGCAGATTTGATTATTAATTCTGATTCAACAGCTGCAATAAAAGCTTTTGTGTCAGGTAAATTGCCTTGGTTTGTACAGGCTAGATGGAGTAGAATGAAAGAAATTATACAAAGAGTGAAGTTCTGTCATAGTTTAGAAAAATAAACTTTACAGCTGATAATTTGGGAAAGAAGGGTGCGGGTATAAGAAGAGGAGAAATTCAAGAATATAAGGTCAGACAGGGTTTTTTGACAAGGTTGGAGAATACTTATCAGATTTATTATAGATTTTGTTAGTTTATGACCTCTAATGTAGAAGGGGGTTTTGTTGTTTTTAGTTTCCTTTGCATTTCTGTTATGAACCTATTTTGGTTTTTAGTTTCCCTGTAATCTTTTAGTTATAATGAGTAATAAAATCTTATTGATCGAACAAAAACAACTCATCATATTATAAATAGATAAATTCCATCAACAAGGTAACACCACTTGTTATTAAAAAAATAAATTTAGTGCTGAAATAGTTTTAATTTGCTATGGCCGTAATAAAAATTTAATTCCGACTCTGGTTGATTGTACATAGTTTACTTCATGCGGCATCATAATGACGTTCAGGTAGAAATGAAAGCTGAGAATGGGCACAATGTAACATGATAAAAAGAATTAAGATAATATTCGGAAAAGATCAGCTTTAGGCACCATTATACAAGATGGAGATTGAGATTAGAGTGTATAGTCTTACTTCTATTTAAGGTTATAGTTTACGTTTTATCGCATCAATTATCTCACGACTGGTTGTTAGTAATAATTCAGGCATTCAGCATCACCTAATTGCCACGAATAAATCAGTTCTTAGTCCGGGTCCTTGGCTACGCCCACCACTACAATGGGAGTACTGCTAATTATATAAATATAAGTTTTTGACTAATCGATTGATCGTCTTCTTGTTTATGTTTTCTTGTACAACTAGCTAGTGATTCTTTAATACTCATAGAACACTAAAATAAATGCTCATTTTCTTGTACGGGAGGAGCGAGAGGTACACTCTCCATTTTAATATGCATTTTTTCCTCCTACGGCGCGTTCTTGTACGGTTGTACCTACTATCTACCTGTCTTTCTCTTCTACATGTTATACAAACTTTATATCCCCTATATAAATACCAACTCATTTCTTCCTCCATAAGGACCGTAACCATCAACATCTCACAATTCAACAACTGCTACTGCTAGACTACTACTCTTATACTACTAATTCTGCTAGCAAAATCTCTGTTGAGGTTAAAAAGATCATGACTACTATCGAGCTTTGGAAAAAGATTTTATGCTGTGGTTTAAAGAGGTCGTCGTCGTCACGAGTGGACCGTGTTGCTCAAGGTCATGTAAGGGTTTATGTTGGTAAACAAGAATTCCCATGCAAATTTGAGGTTGAAGCTAATTACTTAAACCATCCTCTCTTTGAGAATTTACTTGAATTATCAAGTGAAGAATTCGGATATTCATATGATGGTGCATTGAGGATAGCATGTGAAATTGATCTTTTCAAATATCTTCTTGATCTTCTTAAATCAAGAAACCCTGCTGCGCACTATATGGACTTGCAAGATCTTATTTCTAAGTTCAATGATCGCCAAGTCTTATTTTGAGTTTTAATTAGTTGGTTCTCCATTTTTTTGATTCATTTTTCTTAACAATGAAGAATGCATGACTTCATTTCAACAGGGAATGAAGGTCACTAACTATATTTAGCAGTCTTGCAATTCCTTCTTCTTATTTTTGTTGTAGTTCTATCCTCCAAAAATGTGTGAGAGAGATATACTAATGATTTGAATTTGTTTAACTATGTTCTCATAATTAGTGTTGAGTTCTCTTACTTTGCTAATTTTGCAGAAAAAAATTACCAATATTTAAATTTTTCTTGATCAAGAAGCATCATAATGCCTTTGGGGCTATTAACTTGGCAAGATCTACAATAGAGAAATTTCCATCATTTAATGGTGGTTTAATTACAATAGTCTCTATCGATCGGTCAAAAATTGCTTGCAGTGTGAATCAAGATGTTTAATTGCGGTTCCATTGTGATTGTTGCCAGTTGGTGACTACTCTCTCTTTTTTGATGGAAAACCAGTTCACTACTTCACTGTCCCAAGGACTGAAGTACTTTTGGTGCGAGCTGTGACGGTGTAAAACGAGTTATCTTACCTAGTACGGAGTATTTCATAAAGTGCAATAACCCAGATTCAAGTTCCAACTTCCAAGTATGGGTTGTCGCACTTCATATTTGTCTAGAACTAATGCTGATAAAACGTAGGCTCTGGCTACACCAAAAATAGGAAATAGGTACCGTAAAAGGAAAAACGTTTAATCGGGGATATCTCCATAAATTAGGGGATACCATGTAAAATAAAATAGGATCATTGTAAACTATTTTAAAAAACCCTTTATCAATGGTATTTTTAAAATACCTAATCTACCCTTGATTAATTAGGTATTAATTAGTTGTTAGTTAATTAATTATCTAAAATAAAAGTTAAGATTATTATAGATATAGTTAGAGTATTATGTTAGATATAAAGAAATAGTGAGAGGAGGAAGAGAAGAAGAAAAGGAGTTGTAAAAAAAAGTGAGATTTTGGAAGAGTTTATAGAAATGAGTGAATCTAATCAGGAATTTGATGTTGGGGAACCTTCATCTCAACAAGGAGGAGGGGTTTACGTTGCATTTGATAATCAATTGCAAGATTTTGTAGAGAATCAAAATTTTAACTATGAGAAAACTCTATATCAAGACAATTATGAGCACGAAGGTTCAAGTGAAGAACCAACCCATGGAAATGAAGAATGTGAAGATTCAAATGCTCCAAACACTCAGGTACAGGTCCAAATTAGCTAGAAAGTAATTTTTTATGTTCGAATCGTCATGGATCCGCAATGGAAAAGCTTGTTGTCGGCATTGTCGATGTTTAATAACAATACCGACTGATACAGGTCGGTATGGTATTCAAACATTACACAATGCCGACAGCAGGTATTCCCCCATGGAATATCTGGTTGGATATTATGTCGGTATGGTATTAATACTTTGTATTATATCAACTGACCCCAAAAACATTCCAGAGTTTTTGGGGAAGACAAGAATGCCAGTCGGCGCAGTAGACTATATTTTACTATGCCGACGGAGTTCAATAGTATTTCCAAAAAGGATTATTTCGGACTCGCAGCCGGGATAATAAGATCGAAAAATAGCTATGTCGAGTGGAATTACAAAATGGCCAGTATTTTTTTAACCTTAGTCCGCATTGAAGATGTCTATGTCTACAATGCCGACTAAGACATTTTAAAAATATAAGCCCTTTGAATAGTTACCTGTCGGTATTGTTGTTTAGTTATCGAGCATGCCGACTGAGTTGGAAAAATAGTGAAGTAACTTTCATAGTATGTCGGAATTGATTGTAACTCTTTCTATAATATTTTTTTGCCTTAAAATGTTCTATGTCGGCATTGATTTCAGTTTTCGAGCATGCCGAATGTGAATCCTCCTTAGTTTATCTCTACTAATTTCTTGTTTGTTGTGGTTAGATCGTACTTGGTACAGATGATAGACACATTTTTATGTCTAAATTGTTCTCAAATTTCTATATCGTTAATACTCGATTGGTACTTATTGTGTGATTTTATGTGCTTGTAGGTATTTTTGGAAAATAAATATTTTTGGAAAATCGCTCAAAAAGTGATAAAGACATCCGAAAAAATTGATAAAGGCACCAAGAGAAATTACTAAAGGCACCCTACTTTTGGATTAAGAGCACCCCTTCCCTTTCGTTTGAAAATGAAAAAAATGGCGGGAAGAATTCTTCGCGTGAAGAGGTTAGCTGAGTTAGTTGAGAAAGAGTTTTATGGGAATTGAGAAGTTGTACGATATCCCAAAGTGAAGAAACAAGTCAAAGTTGGCCTTAACACGTCAAAGTGTAGTAATTCTCGCCGTAAAAAATGGTAGAAAAACTCGTTTTCTACCGGTAAAACTTTTTCACCCTGATTTTGGATTAACACGAGTTTCAATTGGTTTTGGATAGAGATTGGAGTCCTGATCGACTTAGGAAAGTTTCTTAGGGTTTGCTGAGCCTATTTAAAGCAAAGAGATTGAATACAGAGAGGAGGGTAGAATACTCCTAAAACTTCAATCGAAAAAAAACAGAGATTCCCTTAAGATTTGAGGGCTCTGTTGTATACAGAAAGGTTGTATCAAGTCCAACAAAGGTTGAGGAAGGTTGGGTCGAGCTCAGGAGGCCAACAGAAGGAGAAAAAAATCATCACAGGAGAAAGTGTGTTGTTGCTGCTGAAGAACACGAAGAATAGAAAAAAGCCAACAGTTTCTTCAACCGTTCTGCAACGTTTATCTTCAACTTTACAACGTTTATCTTCAGTTGCAACGGTTTCTTCAACCCATCTGCAACCTTTATCTTCAGCTTTGCAACGTTTATTTTCAGCTGCAATGGTTTCTTCAACCCATCTGCAATGGTTATCTTAGTATTTGCAACATTTATCTTCAGCTGAGAACACTTTTCTTCTATAACAGTGAGAACAGTGGTTTGTAACACCAGTACACCGTTGCGAACCATCTGTTTTATTATTTTTTTCTTCTTTTACACAGTTTTGAGCCATGAATAATTGTTTGAGAGTGTATACATCATGAGGACCTAAACCCAACCACTAGGACGATGGAGGAAGCCATATTTCATGAATGAATGGTAACTATTTTTTATTTTTAATGACTTTTGTATTGATTTTTAATTGATTTATGATTTTTCTTAATTAGTTGTGATTTTGTTTGATGGTGTATGCTGGGATTTAAGAGATTTTGATGCGACATGCTTGTGATTTACAGTTAATGTTTTAGAAATCTACTTTCGCAAAAGAAACAGAGTCAACAAAAGAGCTATAATTGTTAAAGAATCATTGTAGAAATCATTAAGAAGGGATTTTGGTGGAATCCTGAGTTCCAGTTCTTCCTAATATTGTTAAAGTCTTTTACTTATTTTTCTAGCTTAATTCAGAATTAGGTCTAAAACAAATCTTCACAAGTCTCATCTAACGAACACATTTTTACTACTTTTCTGAAACGATCAACAGATACGGATACTAAACCTTTGCGAAAGGTTGGTCCAGATACTTCATAATACTATGCGAATGATTTGGTAAGTTATGAAATTATTTCGAATGTATATATCGGCATTTGTTACTAGACAATTTTTCTAATGAATACTAGATATATAACTTGTTATGTTTATGTGTAATGTAGGAATTCGCAAGTAAAGATGATGCAATCAAGTGGGCTATAGATACGGGTCTGAAGAATAAGTGTGTTTTAGTCAGAAACAATCAAGGCAAAACAACTAGGTTTGAGATGGTTTGTGAGAGGGGTGGGAAGTACGCTATCCACAAGAAAAAGGGATATGTGTATCCTAAGAAGAATAAAAGAGTATACCAGAGTATAACTAAAAAGGATGAATGCCCCTTCAAGCTTGTGTTTAATTTGAAAGGAAAAGAATGGAAGAGTAGAGTGATGTGCGATCGACATAACCATCTGGATCCAAATACCTTTGTAGGCCACTCCGCAGTTACAAAGTTGAAACCCGGTCAATTCAAGGAAGCAGAGAGATTGACTAAAACACGCACCACACCTAGTCAAATCTTTAACGGTATAAATGCGAAGGATTCAACCAACGTGTCTTCTTTAAGTACTATGTACAATGCAAAAGCGACTATAAGAAGGCGACAATGTCAAGGAAGGTCCGCTATTGCAAAAATTTCTAAAGTTAGCAACCGATCACAACTACACACATAAGGAGAAAATTAGGTCGGATGGCAAAGTTCTTCAAATATTCATTGCACATTCGTTGATGGCACAATTGGCTCAATCATTCTTCCTGGTTCTTATGATGGATTGTACCTACAAGACAAACAAATAGCATATGTCGTTGTTCAACATCATGGGTCATACATCGGATAAGGTAATATTCACGTTGGCTTGGTGTTTTATGAGACACGAGCAGGATCATAGTTATATCTGGGTCTTAGAACAGTTGAAGTTACTCTTCCGTGGCAATGATCTTCCAAGGATTACAATAAGTGATAATGAACAAGCATTAATGACCCCGATTTCAGAAGTTTTCTCGGATGTCTAAAATTTTCTTTGTACATTCCATATAGTGAACAATGTGAAAAAGAATTATCATGCGGTTATTGAGCCACCAAAGAAGAATATTAAAAAGTCCAAGGAAGAAGAAGACTTCCACATCTCACTCAACAAATGGGCAACCACAGCAGTGCCCCACGAGTAGTTGGGGACCTGATCCAAATGAAGCAAAAATTGGAGAAAGTTGGCATTGACCCGGTTTCCACTAATGTCGGGGAAAATCCTCATGCCCAAGATATACAACATGTAGGCAGCGGATATACGGCTAATATCTTCGGGACCCAACAATCCATTCTCTTCTCTCACCCGTGTCCCTCCAATGGTTTCCTTGAGCATCTTTAGCTTGAAAGTATTGGTATAACCAGTGTTCTTGTGGAATCTTTCTTTTGAAGTCTCGACGTCCCAACAAACAACGCATTGGTTAGATTATGCAATTTCTCCCATCCCAAGTCCTTTGTGTAATCTTCTTTTGTAACATCTTTACCTCGCACTTGAAGGCCTAGAATTTGTTGAGCATCATCGTGGATCACAGTCAACTCGCCACAAGGGAAATACATGGTATCGGTTTCTCCGTAAAACCGCTCCAGCAAACAATTCACCGTGACACCATCATAGTCCACGTGATTAGTAACCCCAGGGTAAAGACCAAAATGTTCAACTAAGGTTCTCACACCATCACATTCCAAGCCCAAATCCCAGAACGCGATTGGTGTCTGCAAACACGGATCGCATCCTTGTGATCCTACAAATAAAAAAACAAAACAAACATAAAAAAACGATTATAAATCCTAAAAATAAAAACATAAGGTGGATAATCTTATATATGTTGACTAGATCGTATGAGCCCACGAGTCTTTGTAGCCGAATAAATAATCTTTGTCCTCGGGTTCACCCCACATTTTGCCTTTAGGGTGAGGAGGTAACATATCGTCAGGACGAGGGATATGACTCATTTTATCGCTTCTTCTTTTTCGACTCCAACCTCAACCGTTTTCTCTTTCACTTTCCTTTTTGGAGGCGGAACTACATCAGGACTATCATCCTCACCATCAACATCTATCTCTTTTCCTTTCCCTTGTGGAGGCGGAACTAAATCAGCTACATCCCCCTCATCAGCATCTGCTTCAGTGGGTTCCCGGATTATTAATTTACTTCGGTCTCTCGGGACATGCTCAGTGCCTCGCTTTCCAGCACCCAAACGTTTACCCCCATGACGAGGAGGAATAGAATCAGGAGAGGCAAGAGGATTCTTCCCTATTGAAGCATCAAATTCCTTGGTAATCTTATTGGATGCTTTCTTAGGAGAAAGTTCTTTTCCTCCGGATTTATTACCTTTTGACCTAACAATCCATCAAACAAAAACTAAATAAGCATTTTAGACGACAAAGTCGGCATTGAATTAATCTCAGTCGGCTTGGGATAAACTTCAGTCGGCATTGCCATTTTACAAATCGAGCATGCCGATAGAGATAAAATTAAACTTACACTATTTGTCAACATAAAATAAAGGCTACAAACTAAACCGACTGAGTGTTTTTTTACAGTCGGCATTGTCATAATATTGAAAACAATACCGACAGAAGACTTGAACAGATTTCTCAATCTATTCCTTTATCAGTCGGCATAGAATAACAAACTAAACCGACTTACTAGATTTTTGGTATAGAGTTTCAATATGGTTCACTCGGCATTGTTATAAATTTTTATAACAATGCTGAAAGAAGCCATGCAAAATTTATGAAACTATTATTATGTATGTCTGTATGGTCTTCAAACTAAAATTTTATGAAATCAATACCGACAGTAGACATGCAACAATTTCTGGAAATAAAGATATACTTTTGGTATGGTATTCAAACTAAAGATTCAACTGATCAGTGCCGACAGGCTCAGTCGGTATGGCATTCAACTAAAATCAATGTCGACTGACACTCTGAAACTACAATTGAGATCTGATTTTTCAATTCTAACCTATTTGAACTATTTCAAATCAACAAAAACACCAAATAAACAATTGGGAACCAGTTACTTTCTCGTTGAACTCATGTCTGCAAGAAATTGATTGTCTTCTTCTTCTTCTTCCAATTGATTTGCAATGGAGGATAGTTTATCTTTAAGATTTTTTTCACTTTTTGTTGAGCCGCTGCAGCGATTCCGGGATCAGGTCCTGATCTAGCACATTATTTCGCTCTAGTCATTTTCTATTTATAGATGAATTAATCGACGAAAAATTTGACGATTAACTGACGATGAATGTGAAACGGTTATGAAAAAGTTATGGAAGTTTTAATGGAAAGAGAGAATGAGGAGAAGAATAATGAGGATAGAATAAAGAAATAAGAATATAAAGATTTGATTTTGTAACTGAAATTGGGGGATATCTGATTAGGACTAACTATTAAGATTAGGGTTAGAGGGTATCAAAGTAATATCACCACTACAAAAACTCTAAAAAAACTTTTATCATGATTTCTAGGTTGGACCAATTAAAAATATCCCCCAATTTATAAGGTATCCTCCAATTAAACGTTCAAAAAAAAAATGAAAGACTAACGAAATATTTTTATACATTATTGGTAAATTATAATTCTTTTGTCAACAAAAGATAGTAGATCACCGATTGGCAACTATCACCTGATTACCAAAAAAACATAACTAAACATAATAGATTGTATTTTGTTTGTTATTGATGTTTGAAGTCAAAACCGGTAGATGATCAAGTTATATACAACTAAAATGCGCTAAATCTTTTTATAAAAGCAGCAGAGCTAGAGCACACTGCACGGCAATAAGAACATTCTACGAAGAAAATTTTTTTGTAATTAAGTATTTACTTGGACACTAAGGAGAAATAGTGTAAAAATGTCAGGGTGTCTCTAGGAGATGTTGTTTGGGTTTCTAAATAAATAATGTCACGTTGATATCTTGAAATTGGGCTTAGCGGCAATTTTTTAGATGAGTTTGGATAATCTTAAATTTTTTTGTGGGTTATCCTAACAAAATCTAGTTTGTGGGGTATGCTACTGGATATGCTCTCAACATGGTGTGTATGTTTTCTACTTCGATTCCTTTTCCTTCAGTAATTGAACTCTGTCCGGAGATAGAATTTCTTAGGAGACATACGAAGACTTGTATAAATACATAAGATGGAAGCATAGTCCATACCATTCATTCACCGTCCCTCTCTTAAGAAAATACTCTTCCCTCTCTCTTTCTCTCTAAGATTAATAGGAAGCTACAGCAACGAGAAATTATGGCTCCAAAGACTCTAAAACATATTTGGCACAGGTTGTTAGGGTTGAAAGAGAAGTACTCACCATCAATATCATCGTCATCACCAGCAGCATATGATCGATCCATGAATAAAAGTTATGTCAGTAAAGATGCAGAATTCCAAGCGGGCAGGTTTATTTGAAGTTGGAAGAAGAGGGACATGCACCTAATCACATGGAGGTTAAAGTTAATCGATTTGTGTCAAAGCCTTATTTATGATCAATTATCGCCGAAGCAGCAACAGTAATATTTGTATATATTCAGTATCTGGGAATTTTGGTTCCTCTTTTGTTAATGTTCATCAGTCTTAATATTCTGACATTAAGATATTTCAAGATATCAATTTGATTTTTTTTAAATACGGAGTATATTTATGTTTGTTCCATAATACCACTTCTATTGCATGGAGGCCTCGGGAAATATTACTTTGCGATCCTTTACTTTGGTAGTACTGTTTGGTTTCACAAACTCTTTCGAAATATAAGTAAGTTTGTGAGATTCGGAATAGAAAAAGAAATAAAAATGTTTGTGAGATACCGATAAAAAAATATCATGTAAATCAAATTTTTCTTACACTCCAAAATTTTCACCTCATAAAAAATACCTTTGCTGATCTAAAATCTGCTTCTTATCCACACTCATCGTCGTTTTAGGCTTTTTTGGGATTTAAAAGTTACTATTGTGGCATAATATTTACAGGGAGTAGTCAAATGAGATTTATATAGACTTTCATAGATTTTCATTTTTAGTGATTTCCGGAGACTCTCTGGAAATATAGAGATTTCCAGTGATTTTAAAAGAGAATTGTAGAGAGTCTCTGCGACTTGTAGATACAAATCTAATGGATTTCTAAAGAGTTTTTATGATTTGTGGAGATAAAAAGATGTAAAATATTTGATTTAATGATCAATATCTTTTTGCTTAGAAAATGTATTAAATTTTATTTTTTTCGATTGACAGATTTGATAGAGACTTAAGATGGAGAACTGGCGTGAAAATTGTTCCGGAAATTATATTAAGACTAACAGAGAAAGTTTGAGGAAAGATATGGTTTGTTATTGATGGACTAAGAAAAACTAGAATTGAGTGTTTGGAAGGAAATGCTGGATTATTTTGTTGGATGAATTTAAGCCCATTTTTGAAGGATGCAACAAAAGGAAGTGAGTTGATACTTTGGAATTCAATGGTGAATGAAGTGAAATTGAATATGTCACCTGGCTCATCGTGTCATTGCGATGAACCTGGTTGGTTTAGGGTCTGCTTTGCTAATATGAGTGAAGAAACATTACAAATAGCATTGAAGAGAATTTATGATTTCATGGAAATTTATCAAAGAAACACGAAGAATTAGAGCACGACATAATTTATTCACATAGTAATAATATTATTTTTATATTGTACTGATTCTCTAATGGGATATTTCATCTTTAAATATAGTAGATTTTTTTTTTTGTAATATTCATTTTCCAATAAATATGTTAATTAATTTTATTCATTTATTTTTCTTATTATTTTTGGAAAATATTTACGGGTTATTTTATTTTTGGATCCGGTTAAAATGACCATTAATAGGGTCGTGAAATGTCGAATACCATATTTGGGACCTAGTCAAATGAATAATTACTCATTCAGTTGGAAACCATTAAGTAATTATTTTAATTCTAATTTTTTATTATTTCTTAAATTTATTTTTAAAATTTTCAAATAGAATTAGAAAATTCTTCTAATTTTTACTTAAATTTTATTTTATTTAACTTTTAAAATAGAAGTGCTTTTTGAATTAGAAATCTTTTAATTCTATTTAAAAAAACCTATTTATATTAAAATTAAATGTAAATTGATCATCCGATAAGGCTGGGGAATGAGGACCTTTGGATTATATCTGTTTTATCCAAATTTTCAAGTCTCTCAAAATATCACCTATAGGGAGAGATTTTGCTCATGCCTATTTTCATCAAAAATGTCTCCCAGATTCCCAATAAGTAACAAATCAATGATTTTTGAAGTCTTAATCCAATAACAAGAGTGTTTGAGAGACTCTTAACAAATCTTAATCCAGTAACAAGAGAGTTTCGGAGAATTTAAAAGACTTGGAAAAAGTCTCTATCCAATAACAAGAGAGTTTGGAAGAGTCTCTGTAAATCTCAATTGACTAACAACATATTTGGGAATTCTCTATAAGTCTTTATAAATCGCAATTGACTACCCCCTGTTAATCTTTTATCCAAAATTTGACCGGTGATCAAAATTGTGAATTAAAATGGGCCATAGGACCCAAAATCTAACCCGTGGCCTAATATTAACACAACCTTTTCTACTATGTTATGGATCTTCAACATATTTACACAGATTTTCTAAAGTGATCCCAATTACTATATGACCTACAATTTAATTATCTTGTGATACAAGATCTTCATTATAACCTAGCAAGCACTTGCTCAGTGCCCACAATAGTTCTCAGGGCTTTTAAATTTTTTGGCACGATTCGATTCCTAAATTCTACTATATAATCTGTTCATAGCCCACAAATCGTCAAAATTTGGCATTATAACTAGGGATGCACAAACCCGACCCAGACCCGCCACCCGATCCGCACCCGCCAGTTTTGACCCGACCCGTCGATAAACGGGTCGGGTACGGGTGATAATTTCCTTTACCCGCCTTCTGGCGGGTCAGGTGCGGATGACACATTCTCTCACCCGACCCACCCGCCCAACCCGCCAGAAAATACCTTGCTTATGTGACTATGTCCATTCCATGTTAGCTTCAAACCACTTTGTGCTAACCAAACATCTTCACTGATTTATGTTACTCTTCTTAGATATCATAAAAATTCACATCTTTTTATCACGTAAGACGATCGGCAATAGATCACTTCTTGGCTATTTTATCGACAAGAAATTCACCATATTGTTGTTGATCTTTCAAGTCTAACGGTGATCAAATCTTCCGTTCCTTCTCAACTTCAGAAACTCTCGAGTACTTCTTCAGTGGTCCTTACCTAGGATTTCAATTTCATGAAATACAACAAATGAAATCAAAATCAAACCATTAAAATCGAAATTAGAAGTAAAGAGGTAGAAATACTCATAAAACAAACCATCAATTTTACCTTATTGTTGCTGAAACTTAACTTCTGACTATTAGAAAAATCTATCAAAACCCTAGATCCGTAGTCATAAATAAACTTACAAATCTTGAATCAAACCAAACAACAACCATCCAAAAACGAGTTTCACCCATCAATCACAAAAACAACACATAAATCAGAAAAATCTGGAGAGAAAAAATCAAAAACAATATCTGGTAGAAAAAGAAATCGTGAGAGTTGATTGAAATGAAATCGTGAGAGTTGATTGAAATGAAATCATGAGAGTTGAGTAGAGATTCTCCAAAGAGAAGATGATGATGCTGATGGTGGTAGTGATTCTCCAAAGAGAAGATGCTGCTGCTGATCGAGGATGGTCTAAAGAGAAGCACAAGACCATAAAGGGAAATGAAGGGGTGGTGTTCTATGTTGATTAGATTCTTTAATCTAGGGGTTTTTAAAGGAACCATAAGGTCACACACGGTATTTGCACATGTGGAAGTCATGGGTGGAACAATCTTATCAGTTTTAAAATGATTTCAGCTTTTATGAATTCTGATTCTTCTATACTTCTTCTCCCTGCTTTCTCTCCATTTTCTTCTTTTTCTGATTCTCCTAATACGGAAACCCTAATTCCTCCTTCTTGTTCCTCTTCATGTTTTCTTCGTCTTCAATCAAACCCTAATTCAACTGAAGGTTGTACTGTTTTTATTGTTGCTAGTCCGCATAATGGTGGTTCTAGGGTTCTTCTTCGATTATGGGTACTGCAGAAGAACCATGTATTTGTTAAAGCCCAAGTTAATTGTAGTCAAAGTGATCTTAATCTTGATAATAGTAAATTAGGGTTAGTGGTTGATCTGTCTCATAGATTTTCTGTCAAGCTTGTTGGGTCAGTTAATTTTTTCGCTTTGCTTTCTGTATCTGCTAAAAAAAATTGGGTTTTTGGTGCAAAAGTTTTGGATGATGATGAAAGTGTGAAATTGATGAAATGTGCTGTTATAGATTGCTGCCTTCTGATTTCTTTAATTACTATTTCGTTGGGTTTTTTGATTTTGGGTAAGGATAATGGGGTTAGGGTTTTCCTTTCTTGACTTCAATCATCATAGAACTCCTCTTCATTGAATCTGGGTGGGTGACCCGCACCCGACTCGCCGAAATGACGGGTCAGACCCGACCCGACCCATCCTACGAAGGGTTGGATGCGGGTGAATACTTCAATCACCCGCCAACTGACGTGTCGGGTGCGGGTGGGGCCAAACCCGACCCGATGTGCAGCCCTAAGTATGACTCGTATTAGACCTTCATCCAAAATCTACCATGTAAGGCAACATTTGCCTAAAACTAGACCATATGGTTTAAAATTTGTCTCGTGGCCCAATTTTCTGCCATGTCACTTGATATCAAACCTGTTATCCATGTTCATCACGTGACCTAAAATTTGCATCATAACTTGAAATCTACAATTTGTCTTGTGGCCCAATTTGGGATCGAATATGCGGATTCGAACTAGCCCATCTAAGTTTTTATGGATGGGTGTCCGGTCCGTACACTAATGAATTGGATACGGATGCAGAATGAAAAATTCGTTGAACATCCACATTCACTAAATTAAATAGTTATTTTTTTTCGGGATATCTATTTTGTTCACTAATGTTGATATTAGCTGTTTAGTTGAAGTACTAATATATAAATTTCCTGATATTATTATATTAGATAAAATTAGAAATGTTATTATCAAATGAATTGATGAGTTTCTTTATTAGTATTATGAGTTTCTTTACTGGTATTTGATGAGTGAGCAAAGAAAATGTTAGAAAAATTTGTGTGTATTTAAGTTAATATTAGAGTAATAGTAATAGCATTTTAAGTCATTTTTATTAATTTATCTTGTATATTTTATATATTAATTAGATATCAATCAACAAACAAAATTATATTAAAAAGCACCGTATCCAATCGGACGTTGGATCGGATACGAATATCAAATTAAAATCCGCTATATATTAAATTGGATGTGGATGAGTCAAAAACTGGACCAACATAGACCATTCTTTGATGATGACTCATCAACCATGTGCCTCAATATTTTCCTTATTCAAGTTCTTTAATGTGACCTATGATCAATGTTTTGACCTAAGTTGTCCCTTGTAACCTATTCGTGACTTTAAAACCCAGGAAACTACTATGCGGTGGAGAAAAAATAAGATTTGCATCTGTCAAGTGTCAACACTCCTTCTACCTTGATCAAGGTTTCCTAAGCGATGCCACATAGGATTTGGGCAGGGTAGAGAAGAGTGAGTAGTCTAAGGCTGAGGTAAGCGGTGGTTGGGATCCATTGGATTTGACTTCATCAATATCCAATCTAATACACCGGAATCTCAAGTATGGCATCCGCATTGGCATCCAGCATCCAATGGATGTGTGGATAGTCGGATTTGATACAGATAGATCCAATGGTTTTATGTTAAAAGCGTAACCTACTTACTACACAAATTTATCATCTTTACTTGTTGCAGATTAAATAAAAATTTTGAGACTTACATATGTATTCAATATGTAAAGCAAAGTTTATTCGAAAGTAAACTTTTCCCTAACTTCCAATTCAAAATCAATTGGATTTCATAGTTTATATCATCCCCCGACACATTAATACAATGGTCGGCCTCTTGCCTAGGGGTGAGCATGAATCTGATTGGTTCGATTTTCGTCTCATCCGTATCCAATCCAATAGATAGCGGATTTTAATTTTGACATCCACATCTAATCCAACATCCGATAGGTGAGATGTAGATGATCCAACAAATTCCTTTTATTATTAATACTTAAAATGTATAAGAAAAAATTAATAAAAATGACTCAAGATCCGTTGCATTACAATGATTTCTAATATTAACTCAAATATACACAATCTATACTAACATTTTTTTTTTACTCACCCATCAAATACTAGTTAAAAGCATCTCTCATCAAATACTAGTAAAAAGACTCATCAATTTCATTTAATAATAACATTTCTAATTTCATCTAATACTTCATCCGTCCCACTAAAGTTAAATTATAATTTCTAATGCGAAGTATAATAATGTCATGGAAATTTATATATTAGCTGGTACTTTAACTGAGCCTCTATTATCAATATTAGTGTATAAAATAAGCATACTGAAAAAGAATAACTATGAACTTGGTAGATGTGGATGTCCAACGTATTTTTAACTCATCCAATCTATCAGTGTACTGACCAGGCACCCGCCCGTAAAAAACGGATGTGCTGGTTTGAATCCACGGATTGGATCCCAAATGCCCATCCCTACCTTCGCCCATAATTTTTTTTTGGATGGGCCGAATCATATATGCAGATTGGGTGACATATGCTCAGCAGTCGGCCTTAGTGGAGGGAAGTAGGGGTGATCATATGAACTCAAACCCTTTAATCCGACCTAATCCATCCGCAGTTTTTTGGGTGGACACCCAACCCATTCATGGACGGGTTGAACATATATGTATTTTTAAAATCCCCTAAATAATGGGTTGGATATGGGTGTAAGCCTAGAAATACATTGGACACCCGCACCTGGTATGTTTAAAGGTAAATATGAAATTTATAAAATATAGAGGGACATATGTATATTTTGAAGATTATATACAACTTTTAATGTTTTCATTCTAACATAATTATACAGATGGATAATATTTACAAGTAAACAATACTGAATGTACTCTTTAAATATCATTTTTGGTTGTTGGGATAACATTATTATAATTTTAGTATTGTTATGTTGTGATAACTTTATATATTCTTTAAATTTTAGTAATTTAATGTTTAAATCAATTTTGTTGCTAATGTGTTAACTTTTTCTATTTTTCCTAATAAAACACATGGATTTATCCATATTCAATTCGCCCATCTACCTATTCATGGGTATTAAATACGCAAATGATAGATTAGACCACGTACAAATTTAATACCTCTATTTTAATGGGTTGGATTTGGAAGACACCGAATCCACGTGTTTCACCGGGTGCTCCCCAAGATGGCAGTACCAAAGTCCAAAATCAAAGAGAGAAGAATTGAAATTTTTGTTCACACGTGTGATATCATGAGAGTTATCTCCTCCCAAACTCGAAAACCCATCCCAGGTAAAGAAAGATACTGCAGTGAAGTTCATCGCGGAGGAAGAGGGAGAGCTTGTTGTTTTCTGATTAAACCCTAACTTTAACATTCAGTAACCGATTATCCTCAGTTAAATCATGCGTACATTAGCAGTTTTTCAGTCTCCCAACTATACCTCATGTTCATCTTCTTCTTCTTCAATTCCTCAGCTTTCTGTTTCTCCAGTTTATTTTCTCCCTACAAATCATCCAACTAAAACCCTAATTTTAAATAAGAAGAATAATTTCGAATACCAGAGCTCAACTAATCTTTCCTCTCACTGTTCCAGTTTATTAGTACCACGTTCACAGAAACAACCAGAAAGTGTAAGTCATTTTCTTAACTATGAAAAAAAATCTCTCGAATAAGGTTCCAATTTGTTAAAGTTTTACTTTTTAGTTATCTTGGTTTATGGTTACTTGTGTTAGTTTCAATAATTTAGTACTGAAGATAAGGGGGTTTCCTTAGTTTCAGCATTCTAAGACTTCAAGTTTAGGATTTTAAGTGTTACTGTAATAGTTAAATTCATGAATCAAATCGTATTTTTATGTATATGTGTGTGGTTGTGTGTTTAGTTAGTTGTTCATTAATTTGCGTTGTGTGTGAATACTAGATGATAATGTTATTTACTTGAAGTATGAGATAACACTGGTGCATTGTTTTTTTTTTCTTTTATCTTGTAGAATGTAAGTGAAGAATCCGATGAAATGTTTGATGATTTGTTTGATAAGTATGGAAAGGTGGTGTATAGAAGCAGCGATCAAAAGCCTCCCACAGACGAAGCTGATGATGATGCCGAATGTCTTGCATGTACGTCTAACTACTAGATAAGAATTTTGTCAGATTTCAGTTTTATGCCCAAGCATTGACATCCTTATAGGTTTCAGCGATACAATGATGTTTTTGTAGATTTCGATGGGTTACTTCTGTTGAGTAAATGTTGGCATCAAAACTCTTGTTATTTTATTTCCGTTCATTATTTTCTTCAACAAAGGCTTTTAGATGACAGTGGGTAATATATTCAGTTTAAAGCAGTAGAATTTCTGCGATAAATGCACTAAATAAGCGGCCTTTTCTTCTCATGTTCCATGTAGTTCCCCAATGTTTTTTTTTTCAAATGTTATGTTGTAATGCAATGCAATGCAATTACAAAAACCAATATTAAACATTTTTTTCTATGAAACATTGCCTGGTCTTAGGTGGACGTGTTGCCATACTGGATTAAAGGTGTTAACTGTAGACAAACCTTTGTGATCCGAGATATGATGTTGGTAGCTGAGAACAAATGTGGAGATGCTTTATTCTTAATGATACTGAATTTACTGTTGTTTTACCTCTTTTATTGTAGTTGCTATTGCTATGGCTAAGGAAGCAAGTGAGGTGAAGGCTGCAGACATCCAACTTCTCTTTGTGAAGCCTTTGGTTTACTGGACTCGGTTTTTCATTATCGTTACAGCTTTTTCACGTCCTCAGATTTATGCTATTGCGTAAGTTGTTACCTTTAACTCTGTGGAAAACGATTGTCCATTTATTCTTAGTAGGTGGACGGACTTGTACATGAAACTCGTGAACAACAGAAGTAACAAGTTTCTTGTTAATTGCAGCTCAAGAATAAAAGATCTAGCCGAGGAGCAATACAACAAAGTTCCAACTGGGGACTTTAAACCCAACTCGTGGACCTTGTTAGACTTTGGTAAGTCTTTACCATATCAATGCTTTCTTTGTTGATACAAAGAATTATATGAAGTTCATTCGACCCATTGACTTTCATTATCTGGGAATTCATTGATTCTAAAAAACAAAGAACTATGCTGTTGAAAACTATCGTGTTGGTTGTGTATCTTCACCATCATATATTCATTATCTTATTCTTTCAACTGTATTATATTTTGGTAACTTCAAATGATTTATCTACAAAGGCCCGAAGGCAGATACCTTGATATTCCTATTCTTAATTTCAGGTGATGTTGTTATCCACATAATGCTCCCTCCGCAACGAGAATACTACAACTTAGAAGATTTTTATGCCAATGCAACATCCATTGAACTTCCGTTTGAAAGCCAATCATCACCGAAGAGCATTCTGAGGCAATAAACGGTATTGATTGAATTCAAATGGCCTTGATTTACTGCTGTGGGAATTGCTTTTGTCTGTTCCTCTTGCCTTTCCTTCAATATTCAACCAAATTACCTAAACCATCACTATGGTACAAATGAGCTATCATGAGCGGAAAGTATATGGTGCAGTCCGCTTCGCTTAACCGATTTTGATCTTCAGTGTACTGTTGCCTGCAACTGTGAGCTTAGGGTTTAATGTTACTGTAAATGTACATTTATGTACTCTTGATTCAATGTAGTGTCACAAAGTTCTTATGTTTCATACGAGTAGTAGCATGAGATTATCCCAAGACTGCAAATGTTTGTCACTTAAGTTGCACATATTGGTTCATTTTCTCCCTAAAGTGGTTAAAGATCTCATTGGCCTGCTTGATATACATTGGACGGGGTACAGGGTGGTACCGAATTCAAATTGATACTTTTACAGCGATTTACTAAGGTTCTATCTATTTACCACCCATATTTTTCTATTTACCATCCACTTTAAAATTTCTAAAATAATTTTATTTTTTCTATTTTATTTTTTCCAAATTATCACTAGTAAAAAATTTAATTTTAACTTTAATCTTAACCACTCTTATTTTATTTCTTCTTCACTAATCTCTCTCTTGGGACCATCTATATTAAGCAGCAAGTTCTAAAAGAGAGAGTGATGCAGATCGGAAGCGTGTAAAGATGATAATAATCGCAGCGAAATAGAATTATTGAAAAGTAATCGGTAGAATGTGTAGAAATTGATAGAAATTAGTTGATCTTCAAAGAGATATCCTAAAATCTACGGGGTTATCTAGACTTCGTTAATTTACTACAAATAACGATTATAGATATGAGATTAATATTCAGACTTCGGGGTAAACCCAATTATGAATAAAAATCAAAATCAATAATGAAAAAAAAAAATAATCAAAAACTCTCATAATTTTCGTTTTTGGAGTTCCTTATATAGATACCTCATACTAAACAAACCCTAAACTTATCAAAAACCTATAAACTTGTTTCCCAAGGTATCTACTACCTTTAGGCAACTTTCATAACTTATTAAAAATCTTAAAATAAATTTCTAGACTCTTCTAAAATTACCCTAAATGATAAATCCGAAAATTAATTATTTTTCTACTAAAAATTACATTAATAAAATATAAATAATAATAATAAAACAATATATTTATTTTCCATAAATCTCCCTCCTTCAGAGAGCCTAGAAGCGGCATCGTCTGCAACTTCTTAAAACCCTAAAAAACAAGAATCTATGTCGCTAAACCAAATTGACGGCTAGGCCGACGGTCTGCCGGCCTTATTAGATTCGATTACTGCTTTTGTCTGCTAGATCTATGGGATAATCCTAAATCATGGGATGTTCTAATTTAAAGATGATTGTTTTGCTGTGTTCATATGGAATAAGGGTTTTGTTTTTTCTGTCCTTCAATTCTACTCAGCAAAATCCAGAATCTCTAATGTTGTTGTTGTTGCCGTATTCAACCTCCAAGTCTAGGTAATCTTGAATTCACCGTGATTTTATTTAGCTGGCCTTTTTGAGGGCGACCAAAAACATTTTGGGACAACTAATAAAACAAAATAAGGTCATTGTGAAGTAATATCAATACATCTCTTATCCATATATTTTTATAATGGCTAATCTACCCTTGCTTAATTAGTGTTAATTTTGATCAATTAGTTAATTAATTTGGTTATAGTTAGTGTTAGAAAATTATTTGAGTCAGTTTTGGAATAGAAATCGAGAGTGTTTTAGATTGATTTTTTGAGTTATAATTATGTACAATCGGTAGGCTCGTGATTTTTATTCCTACCGATTGTACAATCGGTAGTTTAATGGAGCACCAAAAACTACCGATTATGCATGTAGGTTAAGATTTTTTTTTAACATTTTGAACATTTATAATCCGTAGGTTAATAATTTTTTAAACTACCGATTATGCATGTAGCCCCAAATTGGAAATCGTAATTTTTTTCAAAATTTCAACATTTTGAAAATGCATAATAGGTAGTTTAAGAATTTCTTAAATTATCGATTATGAAAGTTGCCCCAAATTGGAAATTGTAATTTTTTTCAAAATTCCAACATTTTGAAAATGCATAATCGGTAGTTTAAGAATTTCTTAAACTACCGATTATGAAAGTTGCCCCAAATTGGAAATTGAATTTTTTTTCAAAATTCCAACATATTGTTTACACTACAATCGGTAGTTTAAGATTTTCTTAAACTACCGATTATAGTGTAAAATGTGTCCAGGAACAGGCAGTTCCTGGGGTAAGGGAAATCAGTAGATTTTTAAACTACCGAATGTAGAACACTAACACAATCGGTAGATAAATATTCTCAATCGGTAGTTGTTGCGAACCACTTATCTACCGATTATAAACTAAAATTTGAACAAAATAACTTGTTAAAAATAAATCTCTTGCAATTCAATTGATAACTCACAATAAGAACATAAAATCCTTTCAAATGTTAGACATTTAAGACCAGTAATGTTAAACATCAGAGACATATACATAAAGTAAACAACCACAATCTAATTTCTGACTCTTTTGGTTTTGGTACGAGGAGCACGAGGACCAGGGGCTAACAATCTTTCAGCATCAGCGGCATTGGCTTCACCCTCAGGGACATTTGCTTCAGCAGCAACACTCGTTGAACCGCGAGATCTTTTAGTGTGCTTTGATGTAACCCTATTAGGCTTATTCGCAGATTTCTCCCCAAACTTGCTAGCATAGGCTTCATTATCAATGTTGTCAATGAGGTCTTTATGCTCTCTCATCGTCTCAAGATGGAGGCACTCCCGCATTTATGCACCCAATCAAACGATTATTATCTAAAAGCCGTAATACTAAAATCAAAAGGAAATAACATTACGTACCAGCCTTTCATAGCCCGAGGGTTTGTCTTTGATGATGCATCTATATTTGGACACCCTGATGCTCTTTCCTTTATCTTCACGGATCACGTGAAGATGAGAATACTGCCGGTACCATACCATATAGTCAGTATCTGCTTCATCAGCTCGGGTGACAGGTCTCCCCTCGTTGATCATATATTGCATCATGTTGTCCCAATGTTCAACCGATGGGTTACCAGAGTAAACTACTGTGATAGAGTCCTTACCACAAGTAGAGTTCTCGACGTCCAACTCGAACCTGCCCCTGAAACGACTCCAAGGTTCTTCTTGGACATAACCGAGTTATCGCATCACCCTTGTGGCATTGTACATGACATATCCAGTTGGATGCCACAAGGTTCCATAGTAGAACAACAACTCAGACCTTCGCGCTATATGACCACTAGCTCGGTCTTCCCTGTATGGATCAAAGCATACATCTCTGGACGCCATGGAGTCTAATTTCCTCCTCAAAGAAATCAACTCCTGCTCATTATTCCTTGAATGTTGCCCTCAAAGATGTATTTCGTGCCTCAGGGTGTTCCTTTCTCCCATGCCGGATTCTCTTTGGACAACTCGAGGGACGGGAAGTGGTCATAGATCCATGTATAGTGTACTTATCAAACCAAGTATGAGAAATTGATTCTTAAAAGAGGAAAAAATAAATAACAATCAAATCATCAATGGAGTTACCAAAATACCTGTAGTAAGCTCACGTTCCCGGCAATTTGGCTAGTCTGTTCCCTGGATGCATTTCTCATCTCTTCCATCAAGAACGCATGATATGCGGTGCCCCACGAATAGTCGCGAACTTTGTGGAGGGGATGCAAAAGTTGTAGGAGGTTGGCATCGACCCGGTTTCCACTAACATTAGGGAAAATTACACATCTCAAAACACAGAGAAGATATGCAGTGGCTGCAGCATTGACCTGGTCATCGCTAAACTCTGGTTCATCTTTTCTTTTTCCTTGGTGCCTCTGAACATTTTCATCAGTTGCACCATGCTGAATTGCCTGGTTTTGTAAGGAGCGCACTGTTTGAACTCTTCCTCGGACATCGCTCGATCCCAACCAAGGCACCTCTCAGTGTAAAAATAAAGTTGTTCCCAGCTTAACTGCTTCACATAATCAAACTTCACCGCCGTACCATGGTCAGTGAGACTTAGAATCTGCACCACATTATCGGGGGTGATCGTCATCTCTCCCCACGACATGTGGAAGGTATTGGTCTCAGGATACATCCTCTCCATGAAGGCCGATATCGACACCCGGTCGTGAGGTAATATTGAATTCTTGGCAGCCGTAGATAACCCCGAGTGCAGTATAATTTGCTGGAACCGTTCACACTCACCTTCTAACGGCCAATCGTTCATCTTTGTTGGTGCAGCCGTAGGTTGGAGTAGACGGACCGCATTAGAATGGTCCTAATATACACGACGAATTAAAAAATAATTAGAATAACATTTAACACTTCTACGAATAAAAAGATAATATTTTAAGAATGGTGTTTTATAATTATTACCTCAGTAGAGATTCTTTCGCCCAAGAGTCTTTGTACCCAAATAATAGATCTCCTCCATCTCTTGGGCCAGGGATTTGACCTTGTTGTATACCCTTCATCTTCAAAGAGTCGGGGACCTTGTGTCCTCCTTTCTTCTTAGTTGGCTTCTTTGTACCACTTCATTCTTCTTGTCTACCACTTGGTTCTGCTTCATCA
This sequence comes from Papaver californicum, assembly GCA_023531435.1. NCBI lineage: Eukaryota > Viridiplantae > Streptophyta > Magnoliopsida > Ranunculales > Papaveraceae > Papaver > Papaver californicum. The sequence goes on from JAJJMC010019063.1 coordinate 3,637,377, forward strand.
AAGTATCTATCTTATGGAGCACTTGGTTCTCCTTCTTATTTGTTTCTACTTCTTGGAACACTTGTTTGAGTTCCTTTGGTGATAAGAATTCCGCTAGCGCTCTTTTGTCTTCTTGCACTAGCAGTTATCTCCTTACCCCCTTCAGGACGAGGCCCCGATATAATTGTATCGTTGGAATGCTTAGATCGTCTTTCCCTTCTTTGATACAAAATAAAGAACAATTATTTCCAACAAGACATCGTTTAATCACTACATAATCGGTAGACAAAGTACATTGAACTCAACCGATTGTTCATAATCGGTAGTCAAAAAAATAACTTAACTACCGATTGTGCATAATCGGTAGCTCGGGCTCTACATTATCTACCGATTGTGCATAAAAAATGGAACAGAAAAGTCTATGGACACACGTACAATCGGTAGTTACATTAAAAAATAAACTACTAATTATGTGCAAATTTGGGTTCAGGAATATAATCGGTAGTTTATGTGTAAAAATAACTACCGATTGTGCTCGATATTTTTGAGGATCACTAACTTGCATAATCGGAAGTTTGACCCTATACGAAACTACCGATTATCACTAAATTTTGGTCCAGGAATATAATCGGTAGTTTATGACTAAATATAACTACCGATTGTGCATGATGTTTATGAGCAATGAAGAACACTAACATAATCGGTAGTTTAATACAACCACGAAACTATCGATTATGACATCTAACCTAAAACCCTTGATATTCTAGTGACTAATTCATTCGATTGAATCAATATAAACACAAATAATGGTAAACCCTTACCTTATTAGAGCCATTATAAAGTTTTGGAGAGGCTGATTGTCGGAATCGGTCTTCATTTCTAGGTCATCTTCTTCGCGTTCTTCGTGTTGTTCTTCAACAATCTCTCGATCTCTTATTCTTGTGGCAAAATCCGGCCACTCTGTATTAGGAGGTTGACGTGTTGTTTGCTTCTTTTTTTCCATTTTTAAATTGTCATAACGATGATGAATTGGTTTACGATTAATCGGTTGAAGATGAATTGGATTGTGCCACAATCGGTAGTTTGAAAACAAAAGAAGAAGAAGAGAAAACAGAAATTGATAATCGGTAGAGAAGAAGTGTGAAATAGGTTTAGGTTTAGGTTTTTAAACTATTATTAGTGAACGGTTTTATGGTAATTGTTTGATTATTGAAAGGGTATTTTAGTATTTTTATAAACCACCAGGTTATCCCTTAGCCACATCTATGAGATTGGGTTAAAAAAATCGCTCCAAATTAGTTTCTGATCGCCCTCGTTTACCCTGCTATTCATGGCCTCCATTTGTGTTGATTGAAGATGGATTTCCTTTGCACTTATATTGCTCTAACCCCTCAAAATATCGAAAACCTATCACCTTAAAACTTATTGTTTCCTCTGAATCTCTACTACTATACATTATTATTCATCCCACTTCAAGATCTTTGTAAAACCCTTTTTTAGAACTGTTTGATCTGAGAAACCCCAATTACTTTACATAAATATCAATTTGTCTTTTGTTTTTTATTTGAATAAATTACTGAACTGTAATAATACAAAATCATATGAAATAAACACCCAAAGAAAAACATCAAAAGAGAAAGGGTTTCACATTCTACCTTTTATTAGCTATAAAATCCTCTTGATTCTCCATAACTTATTATCTAAACACCCTAGCTTCTTCTCCTTTTCATTCTCTCTAACCTAGCTTTTGGTTTTCAAATCTTTTAATTTCTTTTTCCCAAGTTTATTATAAAACCTATATTAATATTAATAATCAATATACATATTTATGGTTTATTTCATTTATTTTTTCATTTTCTTTTGATTTTATTTATTTATTAAAATTAATTATGTCACTATATTTCCACCCAAAACTTGTAGCTTTCCTAGTTCAAGCAACCCACCTAAACTAAGGCAAAGGAAACAATACCTAAACAACAAAATTAGCTAAGTCGGGTATAACCCGACGGTAAATAAAAATACCGGGTATTACAGTTCACACAACATCTTTTTCCTTATGTAGGTGCATTCATCAACATTGTTAGTTTTGGGCCCTTTATAAATTCCAAGTTGTTTTACGAAAACAAGGAAACCACGATTCCCGTCACCATCAACATCGTCGGTTGCTTTGATATAGTTCTGAATGATTTCGGGAACATACTCCAAGAAAAAAATGAAACATAGCTGTAAGAAAACACAGGAAAAACCATCTCAGGAACCTAGTTACGTCTGGGTCGACAACTAAAAACCTAATTTTAACAATTCCTTTACGACCAACGTTAGTACATAAGCTAACCGTAAGCAACCCTGAGTTTCAATTACGGTTAGCATTTCCAGTCGTAAAACTATCCTACGACCAGCTTTATTACAATAGCTAACCGTAAGCGATCCTGAGTTGGGTATACAACCAGCTTTTCCAGACGTAGTGGATAATATTTAATAGCATTTAATGTGCTCATGCACCTACAACTAGGTTCTCGTACACACGACCTAGTCGTAGAGATGTTTTACGACTATGAGTTTTTATTTTTCCAGCTGTATTTCAAAGTTTATGGTTGGGGGTTCTTTATGTTTTAGCCATAGATAACTTATAGGGCTAGGAAACCATGATTTCCCAGTCGTAACCAGTCTATGTCTGGGATTTGGGGTTTTTCTGGCAACAAAAAAATCTAACTTTCTACATTTTTTAATCAATTACATGCAACAAAAACAGTATCAGAGTTAAGTTAGATGTATACATGACTAGTTTGAGCTTTATTTTCTTCATATTCTTGGCTTGGATCTTCAAAATCATAATAAGGTTCATACTTGAGTTTGGGTTAAAAACTATTGATTATCTAAAAAATCAGCTATCTCAGTATCATTGTTTTGTTGTATGAATATCTTGTTTGATTTAGAAGAAGAGGATTCGCCTACCTCATAACTCTTGTTAGAATCACTTATTTTGGTGGAGAAAATCAAAATTTCTAGATTTTTTTTTTTTTTATTTCTTCTTCTTCTCCCTCCAAAACTATAATCTTAATGTTTTAATTTTCACAAAACTAACTTTAAACTAATTCGTTAATCTAATCAACTAACTAATTATTAATTAGTTTAGAATTAATACTAATTAATTTAGGACAATCTAGATATTATTAAAAATACTAAGATAAGGTGTATTGGGTTGGTTATAAAAATAACCATATTTTATCATCTCATAATCCCTTAAAAGAGTCAAAACCTAAACGCTGTGACCCTAATAATAAAGTTAATAAAAAAATTATATTTTCACTTTTTTAATTTTATTGTTAAAAATAAAATAAAATTAGAATATTCATTTTTACTAGGACTGACCTACTGAGATTGTAATTTGTGAAGTAATGCCATTTCGGACAACCTTACCAGGAACAAATGATAGTCTGTCTAACTTGGTCACATTCTAGAATGTACTAATTTGACCACATTGACTGCGTGTGACAACTAACAACCTCCTCGTTTCAAAAACGCATAGAATAAACAAATATTTTTTCTGTGAACTTCACTTCATTTTCTCTCTCAAACAGATATTTTCTCCCACTTTAAAAAAACAACTAACGAAATTTTGAAATTCATCGATCAAAATTATCACAGATCCAATAAAACATGGTTGAGACTGTCGGAATAGATCAAACTGAAACCGGCGGAGTTGCCGGAATCTCTATAGATCTCTCTGAAACCGATTCTTATGTGTTATTCTCTAAATTAGCACCACCAAAGGTTCCTCGCAGGCTTCGGAAGAGACTCTTGAAGTGTAAGAATAGGTCTGCCACAACTGTTGAAGATATTGAATCAAAGCTCAAAGAAGCCGATCTCCGTAGACAAGTGAGTTTTCTATTTTGAAGGACAATTTATTTTGAAATGTATTTATTAGTTAAAAAATCGCCCATTGTCATTTGATTAGATTCACGCAAGTTATGAACTTCAAAGATTGATTCAGTCAGTGATTTTGGTTATTTAGTTCAACTCTTAGGTTTATAGTATGCCTATTTCAGATGCCAAAAGTTATAGAATTTGTTAGTTGGTATTGATCTCAATTTCTGTATTTTGAAAAGATATGATCTTTTTGGTATTGATTGTTAACTTTTAAAAAATCTTGCCTTTGTTGTTGTTGTTTGTTGCCTGTTGGAGCATTTTTGTTTTCTTCATTTAATTGAATTTTGAACATGATTCGCGTGTATGTGTTATATGTGCAGCAATTTCATGCCTGGTTGTCCAACAAGGCTAGGACAACACAGAAAATTCCTTCACAATCTTCACCGTGTAATGAAGAGCCTGGTCGACGCCTTGAAGCGAAACTTCATGCTGCTGAACAGAAAAGGTAATAATCTTATTGTTATTCTGTTTCGTAGATTTTTAAGAACTGTTCAAGTTGATAGTTTGCTGCATAGTTGTATGCTAAAGTACAAAGTACAAGACGTTCTTCTGGCACAACTAAATAATAAGAGTTACTATCACTTTTACATTTTAGCCTTTAGTAGTTCAGTAGTTTCATAATGTGAGCAGCTGCATAATATTAGTTCAGTAAGACCAACCAACCTGATGAAGCCACCTAATCTCATCGAAATTGTTACGTAGTACTTAATACTGTTGCTTTTGGACTGAAATTAGGTTTTTGGGTTTAGTTTTTCTTTCTCTCTCTCATGCACATACACCCAGACACACATGCGAAGGAGATGAAAGAAGTGAGAGAAGATCACTTAATGTTCTGTATGATGATGGAAGCACCTAAGCATTGTGGATCTTTTGCTGTATTGATAGGATTTAACAACCTTTAGTTCTATCCAACAGGTTGAGCATTCTGTCAAATGCTCAGATGCGCTTAGCAAACTTAGATGAGTTGAGGCAAGCAGCTAAAACTGGAGTGGAATTGCGTACTGAGAGGCAAGGTGAGGAACTTAGTGCAAACGTTGAACTGAGAGTGCAACGGGCAGAATCAAACCGAATTCTCCTTCTCAGGGCTTACAGGCAGCAAAAGAGTGCCACAAAGGAGAGAAAGGCTCACTCGTTGTTGCAGAGAATGGTTCGTGAGAGGAGGTATAAGGATTTTGTACATACTGCCATAAATCAAAAACGTGCAGCCGCTGAGAAGAAGAGGTTGGGATTGTTGGATTCTGAGAAGACAAGGGAACGCACTAGGGTAATGAAAGTGCGGCGGGTGGCTAGGTCTGTTCGACACCAGCGAGAGATTGAGAGAATTACAATCAAGGACCGTTTGGAAGATCGGCTTCAGCGGGTACATGTGAATTTTATTCTTCCCAATCATTTTTGTGATTCGTTAGTTTATTGTTTTCTGTTGTTTTTGTTGGTTTAAATTGCCATGATTTCGCTTAGTTTTTCTGTTAACTTTTTATCTCACATGAACAGGCTAAGAAACGAAGAGCAGATTATTTAAGGCAAAGAGGAAGTCTTCAAAGTTCTGTACATGTGAATTTGCATAAGATGCACAGGCAGGGCGATTTCCTTTCAAGAAAATTAGCATGGTATGTAAGCTGATCTTGCATTTTTTTACTTCTAGATGGTATACTATGTAGAGTGTTTTCCTTACCTTATTTAAGCTGTTCTTTAAGTGTGGAAAATGGTATATCCTGTTGATAAACACAGTTATGTTTAGCTATTACTTAAATAATTTACTCATCTAAGTCTAAGCTTGAAATCTAATCATGATAGTCCATGGTATCAGCATGAAAGTCTCAAGTGTTCAGGTATACGGATTTTAATTAATTCCGAGTTGTTGACTTTCTTCCGAAGCTTTTTGCTAGTTCTTTTCTTCTTCTTTTTCAATTTATTTTCTGTCTATGCTAAGACTATTTCATGTCAGGTGCTGGAGGCGATTTCTGAGGTTGAGGAAAACTACCTTTGCTTTAGCCAAAGATTATGAGGCATTGGGAATAAGTGAGAAACATGTTAAGTTTATGCCGTTTGAGCAGCTTGCTCTTCGAATTGAATCTTCTGCGACAGTTCTGAGTGTTAAAGCGTTATTTGATCGTCTTGATAGCCGCTTTACACTTTCACAAGCTTCTACTGTTACCCGTAGTACATCTAGTTCTGGCAACATTGATCACCTACTCCAACAACTTGCTCCTCCAAAGCAAAGGCGTCCACTTTCTAATGCAATTCATAACAGAGCAGCAAAAAAAGGACCCAAAGGAGCTCCATGTCCAGCTCAGTTATCAAGGTATCCTGTCAGAGTAGTGCTCTCCGCTTTTATGATATTGGGGCATCCAGGTGCAGTTTTCAGTGAGCGAGGAGAGCTTGAAATTGATCTTGCCGAGTCGGCTGGAAAATTCATTCAGGAGTTTGAGTTGTTAATAAGAATTATATTAGACCCTTCCACTCAGTGTACCTATCAGGAGCCAGGGTCCACATTGTCTAGTAAATGGACCTTCAGATCCCAGTTGGAAGCTTTTGATGCCGCATGGTGCTCCTATCTTTCTCATTTTGTGGCCTGGAAAGCTAAAGATGCTAGTTCTCTACAGGAGGATCTCGTTAAAGCCGCTTGCCAACTAGACCTATCAATGATGGAGAAGTGCAAGATAAGTATGGAAGGGGATAATGGTGTTCTTACTCCTGATATGAAAGCTGTCCAAAAACAGGTAATGTTCGACACTTTTCTCGCGCCCTTGAGTCTACATTTGCATGCATATTGTGTACTAATTTTATCCATAAGACATCACTCAATTAGGATAGAACTCCTAGTCTATCCATGCTGCATATCTGTACTTGATGGCAATGAAACTGAGCTGCTGGTTATGTCTTGAGTTCCGAGTGTGATCGCCTAAATTAAGACTTTGAGCTTACAATTTCTGACCTATATCTATTGTACTTAATGGATCTCTGGAAAATTTATTACATTATGTCTCCCGAAATTTGGTTCAGTCTCAGGATTGGGCAAAAGTTTGAGGTACTCAGTCCGGGCACTCTGCATTGTTTTTCCATCCTTGATATTTTCTTAGATGGTTATGATTTACATAGATCTTATATAGCTGTTCTAGACATGCATTTACAAGGGTAATGGTTACCCTGAATTCTTCTTTGTTGCTAGGTCAGAGAAGATCAGAGACTTCTAAGGGAGAAAGTGCACAGTCTTAGTGGTTTTGGTGGAATTCAATGCATGGAACGTGCTCTATCTGATGCGAGATCTAGATATCTAAAAGTCAATAAGGGTGCATCTGTTTCGCAGGTTACTCGTAGCTCATCTGCAACTCCATCCAGATCTTCTGCTGTCTCTTCTTCGGTTTCTACCTCCAACGAAGGAAGAATACCAGTTGATGCTGGTGAGAGACCGAGGGATGTAGTTTGCTCCTTGTTTAAGAAAGAGGCTTCTTTTGCTGTAAAGGAAGTTGGCTCCTCCACTTCGGCCAAGAGTAGCGATGCTAGTTATTTAGGTTCTTCGTGTGAGAAGTTGGTTACAGATAATGAGATTCTTGTAAATGAGATCGTCCATGAGCATCACTGTTCTATTGCTGACAAGTTAAATTCCAGCAACCGTGGCCATGAGAGTATTAAGGTAGCGCATATCTATCTTGATGTGTATTAGATATTATAATTTTTGAAAATTTCTAAATCTCAGTTACTACATAACTATGGCATGCATATCTGCTTGTGACAAGCCTTATTTTCACTATGTTGCCTTATCTGCTAAGTAGGCTAACATAAAAGATACAATGGAGAAGGCATTTTGGGATGGTATCGCAGAATCTATGAGGCAAGTGCCCAACTATGGCCGTGTAGTTGATCTCATGAAGGAGGTAAGGGATGAACTGTGTGAGATTGCTCCGCAGAAATGGAGGCAGGGTATTCTCGATGCTATTGATCTTGAGATTCTCTCTGAGGTAATTAGCCTTAATGAGTTATTGGATAGCAAGTAATGTTAATGAGATCATTTTTGTTTATTTTTGGAACCTACAAACTATCCTTTTCTCTTTCCTTTTAGGTGTTAGCCTCAGAAACATATGACATGGTTTATCTTGGGAAAATTCTGGAGTTTGCATTAGTCACCCTGCAAAAGCTTTCAGCTCCAGCTAACGAGGATGAGATGATTGATACCCACAAAAAGTTGATGAATGAGCTAGGAGAGGTTTCTCAAGCTGGAGATAACTCTAATGTTTCTTTTGTCAATGCAACAGTCAAGGGTATGCGCTTTGTTTTGGAACAGATTCAGGTTTGTTTTTATGTGTTTCCTACTATTTATCTGGTTCCACTTGTCTTATTCTCAATCATTAAAGAAGTAAGTTTGCATGATAAGAATTAAAATATGTAAATTCGTGCAATTTAGTTGTTATGCTGGACTTGGTTCACATCCTTATAGGTCCCTATCCTTCTCTTGAGTGCCATACATATCTCTAAATTAATGTCGATCATTCGACCTCAGCTAAAAGCAGTTGAACAAATATACCCATATGCGCAGCACATTTCTTTATGAGTATTATGTTTTAGTTCATATATGAAACGTGCAAGTATTAATTGTGTAAACTCAAAATTTAGCTGTAAACGTGAAATGTTGTGACAGGCGTTAAAGAAAGAAATTAGCAGAGCACGTGTAAGAATCATGGAACCACTCATAAAAGGACCTGCTGGTTTGGAATACCTAAGAAAGGCTTTTACCAGTCGTCATGGATTTCCACATGATGCCTCAAATGCTCTACCGCTTACCCTGCGGTGGTTTTCATCTCTGCAAGGTAGTGCCTCTCAGGAGTGGAAAGAACATAATGATTCCTCATCCAGTTTAACTATGAGTGGTGATAGCTCTTCTCAGAACCTTTTTCCCATGGTCACCCTCCGGAGTGGCGGCAGTGCTTCTCTCTCATCACAAACCCAGCAGATAACATCATCTCCAAACACAGGTTTGGCATGTAGCTTTGGTGCAGCTTCAGCTACTTAGTATTATATAGCTTACTGTGACACCAGTTGTGCTCTGTTTGGGTTTTATCAGGTATTCAACAACCAGAATGCAAAGGAGAAAAAATTGATCTCTTGGTTAGGCTTGGTGTGTTGAAGTTAGTTACCGAGATTGAAGGGTTAACAGAACAGACTCTACCTGAAACCCTTAAACTCAACCTCTCAAGACTAAGGATGGTTCAGAACCAACTTCAAAAGATTATTGTAATTTCTACTAGGTATGCTTTTTAATTTTGCTCGACCCTATTCAATAATCCTATTGAAGGTAATTGCCAAATTTTGACCTATGATAGCTTAATACATGGCATTGTTATTTTTAGTTGTCAATCTTATCTAAGCCGAATTTCTCTGTTGGTTGAAATACCAAGACTTTCTAATTGCTCTCAAAACTTTCTGAATTAATCCGTGGATGTTATATATGCATAATTCGATATAACCTGTGACAGATATTAACCCTTTATGTTAGTAACAATAGAAAAAGGCAGGAACTTCGCAAAATAATTAAGATTAAATATTTGAATTGTTCGTCATTTTGAATGATTAAATCTTTGGACAGTCATGACTCGTAACAATTCATATGTCAGATGGTAATTATCATTACGAGTCATGACTTTTAGGGTTATAATTACTGTAGGTGTGGATTCGAGTCTGTAATGCCTTCTTCTTCGTTTAAGAAACTACTGCGATAGAATTTATTAGATACTCAAACAATAGAAAAACACCCAAGAAAATAAACAGACATAATATAAACCTGTAAACAGGTAAAGCTAAATCTATCTTGACCCACGAAAGGGGCCATTAATCTTTCTATGTTGTCTTATGATTCTCATTGATCTGTTTTTTAGTATTAACTTATTTTATATGTTTGTGAACAGTATGTTGGTTTATCGGCAAGTCCTACTCAGTGAGAACTTAACTGCAAGCCCCGCAGATATGGAAAGTAAAGTTACCACTTCTGTTAGGAAACTGTCTGAGCTCTTGGACCATGTCGAGGACGTTGGTGTTACAGAAATCGTTGAAACAATTAATGAACTTTCGGAAGATGGTGATTTGGAACTTGAAGCGAGGAAGAAAGTGATGGCAAACATGCTAACTAAGAGCTTGCAAGAAGGGAATGCCATATACACAAAAGTATCTGGTGCTGTTTATTTGTCAGCCAGGGCGATTTTGCTTAGAGGAAGTGGGTCTCAAGGAAAAGAACTTGCAGAGATGGCACTTCGATGGGTGGGAGGTTCTAGTCTTATTGATAGGGTGATTGATGCCGCAGAAATCTTGACTGTGGTTGCACAAGTCACACGTAGTGTTCATTGGTCGTGGTATACTGAAGTTATTAAGAACTGGTCTTGATTTCTCCAATGAGAGGTAGATTCCCGTACCTAAACTATGATTGTGAAACCTTATATAGTTGCAGAATGCATGCAGTATTCCCGTTACAAAAAACATTGTGTAAAAATATGTTTTGATTAATGATAGCAAAAGAAGTAAATATTCTAAGCCGTAGCACAAATAATTCTCTTTTCTACTTGAGTGTCTAAAATTGTCACTGCAAAGATGTCAAAAATAGGAACAAAAATAGGTTCAGAGTCTTCAGACCTCTATTTTATGAAATACTCCCTATCTATCAATAAAATATTCTGAACTAGGTTCAGACCTTTTTGTTTATAAAACATTGGAACTTTGGTTTTTATTTTCAGATTTAACATCCTATGTCCAATCAATCATAACCCATTGTCCCATTCAATAATGATACAAAACTGACAACTTAGTTTTGCTCGTTTTAGTTTCAAAATTCTGAATCAATAGCAACACATTTATTCGAAAAAAATGAATACTCCAGATGGAGTATCCGACACCTATGGGGATATATCGGAATACCCCATTCGGTACGGTGAGAATACGGATGCGACACCTATTGTGGAGTATCCGCAAGCATAGCTATATGTTGCCCGCGGTACAGTTATTAAACGCAATGCTACACGTGTCTTTCTTTACTGTATAGATGGAGGGGTAAATCTGAAATTTCAGTGACAGATGAGTCCCATGGACACAACCCGAAATCGAACCCCATGAGTCACATAGATTTATCAAGGATTCAAGGGGGAAAAGAAGAAGACTGGAGAGTGAATTACTAAAAAGAAAATGGCTCCAGCGAAAAAGGGAAAATCAAAGTCTAAGGAAACCATTTCTTCTTCTGCTGCTGCTGCTAATAAGCCGAGTGTTGTAGATACGAAATACCCAGCTTGTATTCGTGCTGTTCCTCCTTCTTCCGTTGGTATAACCATACACGCTAACCTGGTTCCAAAATTGCCACCATTACAGGTCTGTCTACTCTTTTCTCTTCCTTTTTTTTTCCTTATTAATTTCTGAGAAACACTCATAGTTGAAGTTATTGATAATGAAATCAGATTTTGATGACGACGCATTAGGAGTACAAATTGATGCCCCAGCAAGAGATGGTGAAGCTAAGGCTGCTTTGCTTGATTATATTAGCCAGGTTAGTCTTTTCTACTAATTAGGGTTTTAGATTTTGCAGGGTTTTTTTTTTTTTTTTTGAAGTATAAGATTTTCAGGTTGTTTTTACTGTGATCATCTTTTATATGAATATTTCTAATGAAGATACTTATTCTGAAGATATAAATATCAAATTGTGCCAAATGGCATCCTAATGTTAATCGTGGGAGATTCACTTGGGGCGACGTGTTTAAGATCATATCTCATGTCCATGTAGTATTTGTGTATAATTTGATACATGTTTCTTTGGTTCAAATTACTCATGTAATTCATTTTTTTATAAGCCCCTTACATTTCCTTGATCATTAGTGCACTCTAATAACCCCTTATACTTCGTAAATATTTTGCCCAATCTCATTAATAAATGGAATTATACGCTTACTTTCAGGTTTTCCATGAGCTCAATAGCAACACAGTTTGATAAATATGATGGTTTCAAATGAAGCGATACCTATGCATTTTATAAGATTTGATAGGCTAAATGAAAGTGAATATCTTTGCCACCCCTTGACTAAAGAACCAAATTCGTTGATAATTAAAGCTAGACCAAGCATAAAATTGAGGATTACAGAATAATTTGAAGTCCAACCATATCCCTTCAACTATTTATTTTTTCTGTGTCTTTGATTTCACCTTGTCTTCTTTGACCTTTTTAAAAAATATTTACATTTTGTTTCTTTCCAGGTTATAGGAGTGAAGAGACGGCAGGTTTCTCTAGGTTCTGGTTCCAAATATAGGGACAAGGTGGTGCTTGTGGAGGAGATTTCTTTTCCAACTGTTTTTGAGGCATTGAGCAATGCTTGCAAGTGACCGGCGATAAAGTTTAGGCACTTCTTCGCCTTAATGGTATTTTCTTGTGCATGACGCATATTGAACCCATTTAAATTTATGATTAATGGAAGCTTAAACATGAGGTTTCCATTTGATTTCTTGAATCCTGATTGTTTTCTAATTTACATCCGATTCTCATAAATACGCACTCTACAATATACAATCAATGCAGGAAACCTTGTCCTCTACAATGTGATGCATCTATGGTATCATTGTAACATAGAAAACTTTTAGGGTTCCAGTTTTGAAAATTTTGTTATTATTATGAGAATTTTCATTTGGCACCTTCACATGTTCTGAAATCTCTCAACTTTGGACCCCCCATATAACACTGATTCTGTAACAAATAATTTTTTTGTTGTTGTGAAATATCCACCCAGAATAGTGCACGCATCAATGGCCATTGGCCATAAGCCTGTACCTTGGTGACTCTTTAGTGTATAGATCAAACGTAGCACGGTATCTAAACCCAAGTTATAACCACAGAAGAAACAAATCCTTACCTGGGAAGCAAAAATTTGATCAGACTTATCCCTGAAGTTATATTACCCTTCTCTAATATGTAAGCAGAAGCTCATTCACAAATTCACTGCCCATGAAGAGCCCGTATACACAATATTCCTAGAAATTTAGCTCTTCCTAAATCATGATCCGCTAAAACTTATTCCTGCACTACATTTACACACTAATCCCGATGGATAAAGCGACTCAAACTCAAGATTATCTGGTCTGCTAGAGTGTTTTGATTACGTAGGAGTTCAGAAGCATGGATCAGATTAATAATTGTCTAGCGTTATTTCCTCTCAATCTGAATCGTTGATCTTGTTGTTCTTCTTCTTCTTCTTCAATTCCACATCCTCATCCTCATCACTTTCCTCCCCCTTGTGTGCTTCTTCAATTCCACATCCTCATCGCTTTCCTCCTCCTCCTCCTCACCCTCAACCACCACCTTTATCTCAATCCCTTTCAACAAATATTACTGCTTAATCGCCTCCACCATTTCCTGTGTAGCCTTCCTTTTCCTCTCTTCTGCCAATCTCTCAAGATACATAGCATCACCTCTTGTACGACATGTACGATTACGAATCAATATATATTTTTCCAGTAAAGTATATTATAATGAAATTAAGAAAACCACCACAAACAAATATAATGCAGTAATTAATCTCAATTTTCCAGAAGATATATAAATACTGTTGGTCTCGTATATGGTGATGGTGATGGTGATGGTGATCCTGGTTCCTCCATGGTTAACTTGTTCGCTGATTTCTCCATGGTTTGCCCTAAAGAAAAGATGCACAGAATGTGTGCGAAAAGAGGGAGAGGTCCGATTTATAACGAACCAAGACATAGTATTTGAAATTGGTCAAATTATTAGGCCGGCAGTCCTTAGGTTTTGAGGGCTAAGGCCAAGTCCTATTCTCAAAACATCAAATTTGGCTAAAAACACTCACTATGCAACTAGCAAACCATTAAATTCATTTCTCAAACTTTAACTTTAAGAGGATGTTCATCACTACATAGTTTTAGTCGAGCGACAAAGAGTTGGTCGCTCGACAAAGACTTTATCTCTAACTAAATATTTTAAATATTTTATAGTTATTTTAACCGATTTTTATTATACAACGGTCCCATTAAATATATTATAATATCTAAAATCCCATCAAATATATATAAACAAATTTTTTATTTGTTAAGGGTCCCACAAAATACAATTAAATATATCATTTTACTCAAATTTAATAGTTTACCATAGTAAAGAAACACCTTTATCCGTCCACGTGGCTGGACAAACTAACCCATTTGAGGGAGTGCATAGGATCTGGCCTAACCAGAAGACAAAATAAGGTTATTGAGCACTAAAATCAATAACCCCTTATCCTATTAATTTGATAATGGCTAAAGGACCCTCTATTAATTAGTGTGTTAATGAGCATAGTTAGCTAAACTTATTAAGAGTTAGTGTCTGATTAGATTAACATATTGATTTAATATTTAAAATCAATGGAGAGCATACCCTTCCTCTTTCACTTTTTCATTCTCAAGACATCCTACTTTAGGAGTTCATCATTTCCTAACCGTAGGTAGGACTTACGGTTAGAAATCAAGACTACGACTTAGCTGTAATACATATTCTACGGCTAGGAAAACATTATCTACGATTAGAAACTCTGATGAGAGTTTTGTATTTTTCAGAGTCACTTACGGCTAAAAATTCATCATTGTCTAGCCGTAAACAACAAATTACGTCTGTGAAATGATATGTTCCTAGCTCTAAATAGTTCATTTACGGCTAAGATTTCATTAGTTCCTAGCGTAATAGATATATACACTGTATGAAAATGAGTATAAACTGATACTCATTTTAAGAATAAGTATAAACTTATACTCATTTTTAAAATCGAGTATAAATTAGATAAGTATAAACTTGAAATGAATATAAGTTTATACTTATTTTTAAATCGAGTATAATCTTGAAACGAGTATATATTTATACTCATTTTTAAAATGAATATAAATTTTAATCATGAATTCTAAATCTATTTACGACTAGGAAATTAGTTGTAAAACATCCGACCATTAGGAATTTATCATTTCGGTCCTTTAACAACAAAAAATTACTAGCATACGGTTAAGAAATGATTAGCCGTCAGATGTTTTATGACTAGGAGTTCATATATTCCTACCCGTAAATAGTTCCTGAAACTGAAATTGAATTATTAATCCGTCTTTTTTTTTTGAGTTCGTCATCTTCATCGTGAATCATAAAGGAGATGAGAAAGAGAAAAATAATAGATTTAGTTTTTTTTCTTCTTTTTATGTATAGTTATAGTTAGGTTTATTTACAGAATAAGGGTATTTTTGACTTTTACTACAGATTAGGTCCCTATATCCAAATTTAGGAATTTGAATCCTATGCAGCCCTCAAAACCCAAGGACCACAGCCCCAATAATAGGTTTATATATAGGGAATCAGATCATATGATTAAAATTTTCAAAATCAAGACATATTATTATTTACTAAACATGAGAATTTTTTTACTACAGATTAGGTCCCCTATCCACATTCAGGACATTTGAATCCTATGCATCCCTCAAAACCCAAGGACTGCATCCCCAATAATAGGTTTATTTATAGGGAATCAGAACATAAGATTAGAATTTCCAAAATCAAGACATTGTTATTTACCAAACATGGGAATTGAATTGTATTCCCAAGAAACTAATTTCTTTCCCTCCAACCAAACACGTTGTAAATCTACTACTCTTCTTATTCTCTTCTCCTTCATAATTCACCACTAAATAATGAATATGATGAAATCAATTTATTTTTGATGAATTAATAAATTAAGAAGTTAAAACACCTCAACAACCAGATCTTTCAGCTATAATTTCTATGAGGTAAGAATCGATAAACTCAGTAATTTTTTATATTGTTTTTTAATGCTTAAATAGGTTTGAATCATCAAAGTAGAATTCAATTTCAGTTTACTTACGGCTAAGAACAGCTGAACTTCGAGCCCGTAAACACTTCATATGGTTAGGAGTTCATTTATTCTTGACCGTAAGTTGTTCATCTACGACTATGAATTCATCATTTTTCAACCGTATACTACTAATTTTTTATTGTTTACGGTTGAAAAAATGATGAATTCCTAGCCGTCGGGTGTTTTACGACTAGGTCAAAAGTTCAGTTCCTAACCGTTGGTGGATGAAAAGTTCCATAATAAAAATTTATACTCGTTTTAGGAATGAGTATAAATGTGTACTCATTTTAAGAATGAATATCAGTTTATACTCGATCTAGGAATGAGTATCAATTTATATTCAATCATAAATTAGTGTAAGCTTATACTTATTTTCATATTGAGTACAACCTCTTTAGGGATAAGAAATGACGAATTTCTAGTCGCAAATGAACAATTTACAGCTAGGAACAGATGAACTTATAGCCGTAGAATATGTATTACGGCTAGGTCGTAGTCTTGATTCCGATCGTAAGTCTTGCCTACGGCTAAATCGTAGTTGAAAAATTCCTAGTCGTATCTTGGTTTTTACAATTTATACGGCTAGGTGATGAACTTCTAGTTACAGAATTCCCTGAAAATGAAAAGGTGAGGGGGTATATGCCCTTTACTGATTCCAAAAGTTAAATCAAATCATTAATGTAATCTAACCGCTAGTACTTAATTAGTTTAGCTAATTAAGTTCGTTAACACAAATTAACAGATGAAAGTTTAGTAACATAGTGTTTTTGAGGGCGACCCAAAAAGAATTTGGGGAGACTAATAAAACAGAATAAGGTCACTAAGAAGTAATATCAGCACACCCCTTATCCATATATTTTCTTTAATATCTAATATGTCCTTGTTTAATTAGTGTTAATATTGATTAATTAGTTAATTAATTTTAGTTATTGTTAGTGTTAGAAAATTATTTGAGTTATAGTTTTAGAAAAGAAATAGAGAGTGTGTTAGAGCAGAAGAAGAAGAAGAAGATTGAGAAAACTAGGTTTTACCTAAAATCAATAACAAACATGGATGAGTATGAGGAAGAAGGTAAGAAACATCATGAAAAACATATTATTGAAGGTTCATTAACGTTTAAAGATGACGATTTGAGATATTTGTTGGATGATCCAAATTTCGGTGTGGAAGAAAACCTAGACGATGATTTAGCGAGAGAAAGCGATGAATCACATCAAAATGAAGATAATAATACATCAAAAAATCAGGTATTGTGTTAAGAAGCTCAAAAACCCACTTTGTATGCAGTTGTATGTGATCGTTAACAAAAAAAAATTCATTTTTGCATGCATTTAATGCCATGGACGTCCCAGAATCGGTAGATAATGAAGTACCATATCTACCGATTATACACTATTGTGCAAACATTATGGTATAATCGGTAGTCTCATGAAGAATGATTACTACCGATTAAACAAAATCCCCAAAATGAATTTTCTTCGGATTTTGATTTCATTATCTGTAGTTTATGAATAATTAATATCTACCGATTATAGTTGTCGCCCTAAAAATGAATTTCTCAGAGCTTACAAAATTTCTAACTCTTCATCTTTCACAATCGGTAGTGGGTGAAATTTTTTATCTATCGATTTAGAATCGGTAGTTTGTAAAATCACATATCTACCGATTGTGATTGTAGCCAGAATTGAATTAAACTTAAAAAATTTACACTTTGTAATCGGTAGTTTAAAGATCAAATTTATCTACCGATTACATTGTAATCGGTTGTTTTTTAACAAATTAATCCTCTGATTATACTTGTTTTTGTGTACAGAACTTGTCTTGCTATAATCGGTAGTACATGAACATAATTAACTACCGATTGTTCTCAAAAACCACAATCAGTAGAAAGTATCAAAACTTATCTACCGATTCCACTGAATTATAACCGATTTCGTACCCTATTTGGCAGGAATAAAGAGACGTTTGAATAGTGTACGAACAGTTTTTAAAAAAGTTTAGCCGTTACACTAGCCTTTGGGTGTTTATTGTATATAAAAGGAACTTTTCTCTCAATAAAAAACCCCACAATTCTCAAACTAACTCATTTTTCTTCATCTTCTCAAAAAACCTCACACTTCTTAAACATGGCTACTAGATGGTCCACCAAGTAAGATGTTGCAGCTGTTCGGGGGTGGGTGGTTACCACGAAGCATGATTCTCATCTAAAAATTTAACTCTTCTCAAACTGTAGAAGCTTTTTGGAACCGGGTTTTCCAAGTTTTTGTGAGTTTAGATGACAATGGTGGAAGAACATGGAACGTGGTTAGGGATAGATTCAAACAATTCTATGATCGTTGTGATTGTTTTAGAACTGATTTGTACAATTTCCAAGTTTAGTTTCCCTGAGCTCGACATCAATGGATATGTAAGTATATCTCAAATAGATGTTAATCAAATCAATTATGATCTCAATATAATACTAACATATTGTTCATAACTTTTTTCAGACTCCTCATGCTCTTAAGTACCATAGGGACATTATGACAGAAAGTTCACGCAATTCGCATGCTATGATTTATTGAAAGAAACTGACAAGTATTTTGATCACGAGTATTTCAATGACGACTATTGGTCAATTAGGCATCAAAACTAATCAAGTGTAATGTTCGTGAATACTCTCCAAAAGGTATAATCAGTAGTCTATGAAACTTTATTTACTACCGATTATAGATGTTGCCCCAAATTCGAAATTGAAAAATTTATCAAATTTCCAAAATTTACATCATCCATAATCGATGGTCTAAGAAAATATATTTACTATCGATTATAGATGTTACCCCAAATTCAAAATTGAATAAATTATCAAATTTCGGAAATATTTATATTCCATAATCGATAGTCTAAGAAATTTTTTTACTGCCGATTGTATATGTTACCCCAAATTCAAAATTGAAAAAATTATCAAATTTTGAAAATATTCATACTCCATAATTGGTAGTCTAATAATTTTTTTTACTACCGATTATATATGTTGCCCCAAATTCAAAATTGAAAAAATTATCAAATTTCGAAAATATTCATACTCCATAATCTGTAGTCTAATAAAAAATTTTACTACCGATTATATATGTTGCCCCAAATTCAAAATTGAAAAAATTACCAAATTTTGAAAATATACATACTCCATAACCGGTAGTCTAATAAAATTTTTTACTACCGATTGTATATGTTGCCCCAAATTCAAAATTGAAAAAATTATCAAATTTCCAACATTTTCATACTCTATAATCGGTAGTCTAAGAATTTTTTTTACTACCGATTTTAATGTAAAATGTGTCCAGAAACCAAGCAGTTCCATCAGTAGGTGTAATCGGTAAATAATTATCAACCTATTTTACATCAGTAGGTGTAATCGGTAGATAGTTATCTATCGATTGTGGATCAACATGTTTAATCGGTAGGTGATGCAAACCACTTATCTACCGATTGTAATGTAAAATTTCAACAAAGTTACTTATTAAAAATGAGTCTTTTGCAAATCATCGATAATTCAAAAAAAGTACATAAAATCCATTCATCATCCATAAAGTAATCCATTCATCATCCATAAAGTAAACATAATGTTAGAACATTAAACAAGTTTCTTGCAAATCAATTGAAAATGATGTTCTCTAACAAGACAACCACAATCTAATTTCTAGATTTCTTGGATTTAGTACGAGGACGACGAGCACCAGGGACATATATTTCAGCATCAGGGACATTGGCTTCACCATCAACACTCGATGGACCACGAAATATTTTACTGAGCTTTGCTGCTGGCCTCTTAGGCTTATTCAAAGCTTTCTCCCCAAACTTACTTGCATAAGCTTCATTATCAATATTATCTATTAGGTCTTTATGCTCTTTCATCTTCTCAATTGATAAAGGCACTCCCGCCTTTATACATTCCCGGTAATCTTCTTGGAGAAAAACGCAAACCTATTTTCCTATTTTTATGCAATAACAATCAAACGATTATTATCTAAAATATTGAGTCGTAATATTAAAATCAAACGGAAAGAACATTAGTACCAGCCTTTCATAACCCGAAGGTTTGTCTTTGATGATACAAGTATAATCGGAAAAATTGGTGATCTTTCCTTTATCTTCATGGATCACATGAAGATGAGAATGCTCCCAGTACCATTCCATTTAGCCTGGATCTACTTCATCACCTCGGTTGACAGGTCTCCCATCGTTGATCAAATATTGCATCCTGTTATTCAAATCTTCAACGGATGGGTTACCAGAGTAAACTACTGTGATATAGTCCTTACCACATACAAAATTCTCCACGTCCAATTTGAACTTGCCACGCATGTGACTCCAAGGTTCTTCTTGTACATAACTGAGTTGACGCATCACCCTAGAGGCATGATGTAGTTTAAAAGTGGTAAATAAAGACTCGTTACTCAGACTTGTGAAGATTGATTTTAAATTTAATTTCTAAAACTAAAATTATGAAAATTCAAATATTTTTTTATAAAGTTGGGAGAAAACTGAGGCTAGGATTCCACTACTTTCCAATTTCAAAGTGATTAAGTTTAATCATGCAATTCTAACATTTTAATTTGATTCTAAATCATTGCAAAAATAGATTTTCAAAACAACAACTGTATAACAAAAGCATGGAACATCTAGGACCTAAGCCGAGGCATGCACCATCTAACAGAATCACAATTGCTTAACAAAAATCTTTTAAATCAATTTTAACCAAGGCAATTAATCATAAATAAATTGGATAAATTAATTAAATAATTACCAATTGCTTCCTCTGTAGCCTCAGAGATGAAGTTTAGCTCCTCATTATAATGGAAAATCCCTCAAAAATCG